>DVWM01000254.1:0-11943 GCA_018235105.1 Junonia coenia | reverse complement strand
GAAATAAATCGTAATATTTATTGAATTACTTTTAAATTAAGAAAACTTGCGATGATTCTTTATATCTCGTTAGTAAAAACTTACTGTAATATGATCTGAATCTAATATTGTTTTTAATCTAGCCGATTTGCGCGGTTTTGTTTATTTGGAAGATGATTTTGTATCCTAAATAAGATTACACAAAACATACAATATAATACCATTTTTTCATCCTCTATTTATACCCTAATGAACTTACAACTTCATTTAAAAATAAATCTTACACCTTATTTATTTAACACCTTATTTAGGATACAATGTCATCTTTCAAATAAACAAAACCGCGCAAAACGGCTAGATTAAAAGAAACATTAGATTTAGATTATATTGCAGTAAGTTTTTACTAACGAGGTGTAAAGAAATTATTGCAAGTTTTCTTAATTTAAAAGTAATTCAATAAATATTACGTGTTATTTCTTAAGATAGTACTAACTAAATACTAACCTCGGTTAAATCGTAGAATATCTTCTTATTCACAGAAGTTAAGCACGAAACTGATTTGCAAAACTATTTTCTAAACTCGAATGAAAAATATCACAGATAATTTTTATCCAAAAAGGAAAATTGGAGTAAAAGACTTGTATCTCAAAGAAATTTGAATTAACTGAATCACAGCACTACAAAATTTTTAACATAAAACAAAGTCACGGCACCACACTGAACTCATTAAAAATATCACAGAAAATTTCGGTCCAAATCGAAATAAAAAATAAAATCAAAAAGACTACATATATAAAAACACACAACACATACAAAAAACTAAAATTTTAGTTACATTTCTCTGCCATTTACTTCATCACTGACAAATGACAGTTTTACTTTATTACTTTTCGGTTATTTTTTTATCGCCAGTTACTGAAGAAAAATTGTACAATATTTTAATATAGAAACTATTAGTTTATCTCAACTTTCACGTTATTTTAATTTAAATTGAAGTATAAAATGTTTTCTTATTTGTAAAATATTTATAAAGAACACTCAAATTTATGTTATGACATGGTTTGAATATAACTAAATTTTTTTAATATCTCCTTAACACTTTTGTTTTATAATCTGGTTAGTTCAGGTTCAGGACTTTACAGCGTATTGCAAGCCCTGACAGAAAGCAAATAACCGTTTTAACAAGAATAAATTATATATGAAGACAATAACCATAATTTTATGTGGTAATGATGAACAACCGTGATAGTTTTATGTTATTATATTCAAGACACGGTACCTACGTAGATTCACAGGGGCAAACACCTAGTAGGCCTAAAAAAATATGACAGTGTTATTACCTACGTGGTGCGGCGATCGAACTAATTGTTTATGCAACATTCAAGCCTACACTTTAGAGACCAGTCTTTGTTCGTACTTCAATAAAATCAATTTAACACCTTACCCGTAAAATATGCAACAGAAAAGCAGAACTTCCTAATACCTTCCAATATTATCACGAGAAGATAGCGAAAAAAAAACAAGATATATAAATCGAATTTTCTTTTCGGAGATACTTCAGAATTCTCGAGTCAGCGTATGACGAAATTTACAACCCCCTAATAAAAATGCAAAAACGTCTCTCGAAGTTTGTAATCGTATTTTATCAAAGTCAAACTCTGTTCCGAAATTGTGCTGTATCTGACCTGATTGCATCACAAATTGTTCATGAATAAATAATATTGGGAAAGCACTTAAGGGGAGATTACGGTGCAAGATTGATCGCATCTGTGTTCTTATAAATGGCTTTTGACTTTTAATTTATATTTGGTTTTTAAATTTTACATGAATGAAAACAGAATATGGATTTTGTTTTGTGTATTTTGTTTATTAAAATTTCATCGCTTGGTGTACCTGAAAGATTGGCTCTACTTTTGTCTGCATATAATATTATACGAATTATATTACGTCAGTTGTATGTATGTGTATTTATATTATTACCTTGTGTATTTATTTTATTTAATCATTATAATAAAAATTATATCTTTTTGAACTGTCCATAATATCAATATGATCAATTATAGTGACTTATCACGCTATATCCCACCATCTGCAACATAATGAGCTACTATCCGTTTTATGACGAAGTTCTTCGAGCAATGTGCCCTACCTGTAATGACATACGCTTCCGAGACGTGGACACTGACAGTGGGGTCGGTCCATTTTTGGTTATGGAGCGAGCTGTGCTCAGAGTCTCTCTCAAAGATAAAATCAGGAATGAAGTTATCCGTGAGAGAACCCAAGTAACCGACATAGCTCGTAAAATGAGCAAGCTGAAGTGGCAATGGGCCTGCCACGTCTTTCGTAGGACCTATGGGCGTTGGAGCAGACGAGTCCTGGAGTGGAGACCGCGTCTTGCAAATGTTGTGTAACAAAATTCCACCACTTAAGCATAAAACTTTTTGAAAATGATTCAGTTTCACTTAATTCTTTCAAGGTAAAAGTAACCGAAAGGAGTAAAATCGTTTATATGCACAATATCTCCTATGACCGTCAAAATAGTAAGAAACATGCAAATCCTAGTAAGTACATTTGCGAAAAACCTCTTTGCAGCTTAACAAATGAAGATACGATTCATTTGTCGTACTCCCACGGTTTAATGTCCTACGGCGTTTAGCTTTGTAAATGCAATCGCAATAAATACGATCTTTGTTCTAAGAGCGCTCGTGCGATTTATGTTATTTAGGCTTTAAAGTGTTTGGATTTAGGTTTAAATACAGTTTCAGTTCAAGTTGTTTGACAAAATAGTAAATGATTTTGTAAAGTTGAGTGTTTTCAAAAGAATTTTAATAGCAGTGATATTTTCAGCAAGAAACAAGGTTTAAATTTTTTTGAAACCATGTGGTACTCACAAAGTCGATTAATTTAAAAAAAATAGTTTAAACATTTCGAATTTCCTATCCAGAAAAACGTGAAAATGAACTATCGAAAGACCGATTTCTTTTGGTAGACTACCTCACAAGATTCAAATTATGAACCCTGTCGTCGTCGTCATCGTCGTCAGCCAACCGCAGTCCACTGCTGGACATAGGCCTCTCCATGTTTGCGCCAAACATCCCGATCTTCCGCAACCCTCATCCAGCCTGCTCCGGCAATTTTGCTTATGTCGTCAGTCCAGCGGGCCGGAGGGCGTCAGAGAGATACTCCGAGCATAACTCGCTCCATAGCACGCTGAGCAACTTTAAATCTGTGGACCAGTCCCATTGTCAGTGTCCACGTCTCGGCAGCGTATGTCATCACCAGTAGGCTGTATGTTTATAACCTTTTTTCTTAACTTAACTGATAAACCTACGTTAATAATATATTGAAAACCGTTGAGAAATATTACGAAGGGAGTCATAAAGGTTATTCAAATCCTATATAGCCCAACTTATAGACACCAACTAATTTTACTTTTTAAGCTCATAACACTTTTTCCACGTCTTGAGGTCAGTTGGAAAACAAGCAGTTTTAACCTCAAGCTCGGCTTTTGTAAGGCTTTTATTGTAATAGTTGAGCAATAAAAAACTTATAACAAAATCTAAGAATTTTCAGAGAATAAAAATTCACAACTTTGAAAGTGTAAATCGACCTTTATTTTGTTGTAGGTTCTAGAGATATTGACTATAATCTATGATATAAATTTAAATGTTTGTTTGTTTGAAAACCATGCTTTTTACACGTTTAATGTAATTGCCATAAAACATTCTTCAAAATCTAAAAAAAATCAGTAGCTAAAACTGAACTACTTCAAAAGTATGAAACAAGAAATATAAGGGCCGTGGTCAAAGCATAATATAAGCAAAGATTTCTATCCTAACCTATAACACGTCTGTCAGAACAAATTCTGAAACATGTTCCCGCCAAACTTCCTAAAACGGCCTGGTCATTTATCACAGATCCTTCCTATCGAGTTAAAAGACCTTCCGCAGAGGAATATTTGCTATTTTACTACAGATACAAACAGTCTAACTCTTAACAAATTCTTACTTCTTTACTTATATTATAAAAAGAGGTATTCGTCTATACGTATGTACAGATTATACTCAAAAACGACTGGACCAATTTCAACATTTTTTTTCTCTATTAGAATTCTATTTACCAGAATAGCATAGGCTGTAAAAATACATTTTAATAACCTTTGCTTAATCCATACATTTAATACCTAAAAGGGTAAAATGGGGTAAATAGGTTAGTATGGAATAGGTAAACGTAATCACTGCAACTGCTACTTATTGTATAAGACATTAATTTATGAATAAAACATATCAAAGTCATGAAAAATTGGAAGCAATTCCGCAAAGGTTGCGAATAGTCCATAAAAACATAGATTTGCTCTATGACGTCATAACGTTCAGATATTCAGGGCTCATGGATCTAATGGCGGCTCATTTGTTACCGTCAGGAGGCTTAAAGTTTGTGACAATTACATCGGTACTGTTATAGTTTGGATAGGAACTAACTGCGATTTATTATCATTTCAGATTCACTTCATAATATTTGATATATATTTTGGACCTTCATTTTGGATTTCACTTAAAAACGTACAATTACTACATTATAAAGAAAAACATATAGAGTCATTCGGGTCAAGAGGACGCATTTTACCTTTCTTTACAACACCAACATAAAAATAATAGATTCTTAAAAATGTAGTATTGACATTTAGGTAGGCGACTTATTGCTTTATTAAATACATATATTTGTAAACTGACTTTCAAAATAGTTTTCTTAGAATCACTTAATTATGACCCTCAGTCAGAATGCGAACAATTGACCCGTAATGCGGGTAACAGCACGCAGTCTGGGGGGCAAAAGTTCGCATATGAGGTAAGTAAACGCAATTATATAATTTGTGGTAAGATAATTAAAACAAAACAAATAATTAAAGATATTTTTTAATAAACCTATTAATTAAGCAAACTTAGCAATCAGTAATTAAACAGCCTTAAGGAGATCAGTTATATAGTATTTAGAAACAAAACAATATAATTAACAATAGAGATCAATGAAGTATTTTGGCACTTTAAACATAACTCTATCCTTAACAATTTAGACTCAATTCTTAAAATTAAGCAGGTAACTAATCAACATTAAGATAAAATTTAAATCAAGAAAATAAAAGAAAAATGTTATGAACTGATTTTTGAATATCTAGTTGACTAGGATTCATCACAAAAGTCACACGTAAAAGCTCCGCCAACATAAGCTGTACATTCTTCGTGAAACCATTTTTTGCACGCAGAGCACTGGATCCAATCCTCGGTAGGTGGATCTTCATATTTTTCTTCGCAGATGGGACAGTAAATAGATTCTTTATTCGTGGTTATTTAACGCTTGTTCTTCATACTTAATTTTTGACCACATATTTGCATGCTACTGATAGTTTTCTTCTTTTTCAGGCTATCTCGATTGATTCCAGATGGTCCTGGCTGAGAATCTAAGTCTATTGGTTTTACGCGTTTTCGAACCTTGTTTTCCTCTTCTTTACGTTTCTCTGCTAATTGATTTTTATATGGAGTTCCTGTAACTATTTCGGACTTTAAACTTGCTCTAGATCTCTTCTTCTTTTGCTCCGTAATTTTAGGCAATGGGCTCAGATCAATTAACTTAACTATTTGATTATCTGACTGAATATTTTCTTTGTTTGAAAAATTATCGTACCCCGCTGGGCCAGTTTCTTTATTAAACAATATATCTCTTTGTTTGTCTAACTGAAAATGTTCTTTATTTAATGCCATGTCAGCTTCCACTGTTGCATCCGATGTTGTACTTGCTGCTTTTTGATTTCTTCTTCTGTCTCCCTGTTCTTCTACATTTTCGACTACAAAGGGTAAATTACGTTCATCCGTCTCAGGTACTTGCACGATCGTGGATTCCTCTATGGGCTCATCTGGTCGGGAAAAGAGATCTGTCACCGAAGCAGGTGCAAAATCCGCATCATCAAAAATATCGTCTGCAAATGGAAATATTCCTGTCGCTCGGAAACCTGATTCTGCATTTGACATAGTTGCAACTTGCTTAAATGCAGCGTTGAATAAACTCGCCACTTGAAACTGCGTTATACCTCTGCCTGGGTGCAAGGTCATCCATTTCTCACATTCTATTGCGTATTTTGTTTTCAGTGGGCTATGAACTGCAACGTCTAACGGTTGCAGCTTATGACTTCCATGAGGTGGAAGTGTAACCATTACAATGTGGTTTGCACGAGCATAATTGGTGGCTTCGAAACTAATGTGAGAGGAATGGTTGTCAAGTATAAGAAGGACTGGTTCCTCCTGAGTTGGGTGGCTAAAATGTTTAAAATGATGAAGCCAGTTGACAAATAGCTCAGAATTTATGAATCCGCTATCTGATACCATTAAAATACTTTGCAGAGGACAACCGTCTAATAACTCAGAACGTGGTCTTTTGCGCGGGTAAATGAATGCTGGTGGAATAAAATGACCCGTCACACTCATGCTCAGTACTGCCGTTACTGTAATCCCTCGCTCAGCAGAAACTAACTTGGCAACAACTTTTTTTCCTCTCACACTCACCACCTTCGGCGTCTTTTTAGGGACGGTACTCATTCCCGTTTCATCCATATTATATATTTTGTTTGGAGGAAACTTGTACTTATCGTAAACTTCTTTCAGATTTGTATAAAATTTCTCGACTTGCGCTCTATTAAAGCCGATAGCCCTTGCTAAGCTGGTTGGAGCAGACTGGCGTAAACATAAGGTAGGGTGGCGTTTTAGAAAACATTCTAACCAATCCCGACCAGCCATTTTAATGGAATTATTAAACCTATGTTCTATGTTATTAGCTACGGCAAACTCATATGCTAATCGACGCATGCTATTAATCGTTAAGCCAAAAAACATGTCATCTAGTTTCTTGCAGTGCTCAACTAATTCTAGTTCTTGTGCCTCAGTAAATGTAGGCCTGAAACGACCTAAATTTATTGGAATATTATTGTTTTTTAATCTTTTTTTTAAACCTCCTTCGCTAATTCCAACTTCTTCTGCGGCACGCCTTTTACTCATCCCTCCAGCAATAAGAGCTTTGGCTCTAGTGATTTGTTCCTCTGTCAGTATTTTTCGGTCAGGTCGTTTTCTGATGTAATTTCGGGGCATTTTTCTGAAACTACATAATAAATAACCATTAATATGTTTCACGCGGTGCTATAACAATGTACCTAAAACTGTGTAACAAAATTAAGCTATAGGTACCTATGACCTTAAAATTTTTAGTTAACCCTCGCAACACGTAAACTCTGATATGTAATGCTGCGTATTAATCGATAAAATTAATGCGCATCATTGCATACCAATGTTAAAGTACATTGATCAACAAGATATAAATGATTCTATAAATTAAATTATAAATTATAATAAACTAAACGTTAAAAAGGTGGTGGGTAAAAGAACGCATGTAAGGGTAAGAGATCGCGTGCGTTCTCTTGACCCCGTTCTGTTACCCCACAGGACACATTTTTGAATACCGCGCCGAAACATACATAAGTTCGTAAAATAACCTAAAATTATTACTCGGTATGGATAGCTTTATAATAATGTTACAACACTTAAAAGTACTTACCACGATTATCTTGCGTTTATGGGAGATATACACTTTTCCTTAATACAAAAAACTAAGTTTAAATCAATGAAATTCACACTTTTTGGATTTTTTTTGTTAGTACCGTAGCGCAGCTACAAACAGTGCATAGATGATATATACATACTGAGATAGATGCGCCACTCTATGAATGGAAATGTGAATCAGGAGTTTTTGACCCTGGCCGCCAGAGAGCGTAAATGTAGTTTAATACCGAAAAAATCCGATAGATGGCGTCCAGCTGAGACTTTAATTACTTTTTAAACAAGTACTAGATTGATTGAAATTAATATTCTAATCAAACATTGATCTTTTGTCAATTAGAATATTAATTTCAATCAATCTAGTACTTTTATAATATTTAAATATAATGATTATGTTTTAGAGTATGTACCAAAAATTAAAACACGGTTTTAATGTATGTAATGTTTTTTATTTGCGACTTTTTTTATAATATTCATACGCCTGCCGTTTTATATGGTCATTCTTATCGAATCGGGATATCTTTCCATTTAAAATTCTGTTCACCCCGGTACACCAACTATGTATAATCAACTTGATTGATAAATTATTAATACATTCAATCAGCTCCTCCTTATGTTGATCACAAGTAATTAAATTATAATCGCATGCACAATTAAGCATATATTTGATTTTTTTATTTAATAAAAATGTTTCTGGACAATCACGTACGCATGTTATAATAGTGTGATACATATCATTCATCAAATTATTCAAATTATCGCTAGGGTGGAATACCTAATGATTGTTTTGTGTAATCAACTTCATAATTAAAAGCGTGCAAATCAGCTTCTGATCTACATAAATCTCTTACACAAATATCGCATTTTTTGAAAATTTTCGATTTCATTTTTTTATTACATATCCAGTTACATATTTTTTTGATTCATTATAAATCAAAAAATCATTACCTTTATTATTGTTCATTGTGGTTAATAAAGCATCAATTTCACATGCAAAATCAATATTCTCTGAATCATCACATTTATTATTCAGCATATTTCCCATTGACTGATATGATTTATTACAATCATTCTCACAATTAGCTCTTACAGAATGAACAGAATTAAAATTATTGATTAATAAAGTCTTATACGCATTTATAAACTGATTACAATTAGGATTAATATTACGAACACCATTACTTCTAATACTACTAAAGAAATTCTCTAATGGATCCTGATTGAAATTTCTAGTTAATAAATTATTTACACCATAATTAACATTTAAATATTGCCACATTTCAATAAAGGTTTTGATATTGTGTATCCAATTTTTTACTGATGGAATCGATTCGTATTTAATCAACACAGAATCATTTTTTCTAACTACTGATTCAAATTCAATGGATTCTAAAATCGGTAACAAATCATACCATAGTTGGAAATGGGGTGAGTTATTTTTTAAACATTGCTTATATGTTTTAGTCGAACCGTCGTAAGAATGACCATTAAAGGAGTCAAAAAGTTTATCAAATAGTAATAGAAAATCTGCTGTTCCTTTGCATTCTTCTGGTAGAATTTTGTGTTCTGAAATAAAATATTAATATTTTTCAATTACTCTTGCTAATTATGTTAAAAATATAATCTTATAAGTATGTTAAATTATAAATATACCAACTTGATAAAAACCGCAAAGCGCTAGACACCCTCTGGCTGAACACTTGTGCTGCATATTTAACTTTCATTTTCGGTATTTTAAAATCAATAACGTGCTTTTCTGTTAATTTATTAACCAATCTTATTTCATCGTCTCCATCGTCTACTTCTAATAACATTTTTAAATGTTCCCAGTTAGCCCATTTAGTATCACCATTTTGTATATATTTAGCTTTCTTTTTCAATAAATTATTTCTTACTCCTTTAAGAAGGTGGGGTGTATCAAATAGTGGAAATATTTTTGAGTTTTCTATTTCAAATGCTTTTGAATTATATTCAATTCCTCTTCTCAAATATTCCGCTTTTGTGTCATTTTGCAATTCTCGCACCACTTTTACATTGGTTGCCGCTTGGTCACAGATTGTTGACACTACCTTCAGGCCTGTTCTATTAATTTGTTTTATAATTTCTATTAATAATTTCTTCAAATCTGAACTCTTTGTTGAGGCCTTACAAAAGGTGAAACAAATGGGCTGTTTGCATTTACTTTTAATACCTTTTATCATGAACACAAGTGCATGGTCAGCCAGAGTCCTATTTCTGTAGTATCCAAAATCTTCAAAACCAATTATTTTGTCCATAAATTCATTATATATTATGCCTGGGGCCAATGAAACCTCATCAAATAAAATATTGACATATTTTTTTTCGGGTGGCAAATTTCTTGCAATATTTTTCAAATCATTTAATATGTGCTGGTTTAATCCAGGTTGTACATAAAATGTGCTTAGTAACTTTTGCAAGCAACGTATTGATGGCAGGACAAACATTTTTTGCAACAATTTGTATGCCTTTGGGCTTTGCTTTAAAATAGTCAGTGCCATTATTTTCTCTTGATCTGTGAATCGTCTTCCTCTCGGTTTCACTACACTTTTTAGTTGCAATTTAGTAAAAATTTGAATTTCTTCTGGTAATTTTTCAATGGCTCTTAAAAATGTTTTATTCATTGACAGGTTTTTCGCTGCTTGAATTCTCTTCCTCTGATCTTTATATTTGATAGCAAGTTTACCTAATTTTAATTTTAGTTTATTTATTAATTTAGAATTTCTGCATTCAGGATTAGAATGTATCCGTTTACCTGTAAAAAATAAAAAGCGTTTGTTACAGCATCATGATATAATATTTCATATACATTATATAATAGTAGCGTTCAACCGTGACTTCGTCCGCTTGAATATTGATTATTACAGATGCAAATATATTCAAAGTCGATGCCACACTAAGACTAAAACTAGACTAAGTCCTTCCATGGTGTTTAAGTTTATTCTATAAGAAATTTCATCAAAATTGCTTCAGTAGTTGAGCCATTAAACCGTAACAGACAGACAGACAATATAGAGTTACATTAGCAGTTTCACCCGAGGTTTATTTTTTTTGTGTTAATCCAAGACATGAGCTATCTACATGCCGAATTTAATTCAAATCGGTCCAGCCGTTTGAGCGTGAAGAAGTAATAAACTTACATAATTAATCACACACATAAACTATCGCCTTTATATTATTAATGTGTAATAGATGAAAACATGCTAAATATTAAAAAAATACTTACGAATAGGCTGCACAGAAGTAACAGATGTTGAAGGCTCAGATGTGACAGCAAGTTCTAATGTGGGATTTTTATCTAGAAAATAAATATAAATCTCATTATACTAAGTACTTCCTAACGTAATAACATCTATTGAAAGGGTATGCAACCAGGAGCTGTGGTCACAGTTTAAAAATTGATTGAGAAATCCACGAAAAAATAGGTATTTAATGTAACCAAACGATAAAAAAATAAAGCACTGAAATGCATCCAAATCGGTTCACTTATTTAAACGATACAGTGCCTCAGACAGACGCACATAACAGTCAACACACTACTTAT
This sequence comes from Junonia coenia, assembly GCA_018235105.1. Classification (NCBI taxonomy): domain Eukaryota; kingdom Metazoa; phylum Arthropoda; class Insecta; order Lepidoptera; family Nymphalidae; genus Junonia; species Junonia coenia. Next base: position 801 of record DVWM01000254.1, on the reverse strand, counting down.
TACACCCCTCTTTTTTCGTAGGGGGTTAAAAACATTATTTTAGTTTTATTCTTACTGAGTGGTTTTAATCATGGATGTTATGCAGCTCCATACCCATAACCGAGAGATATGGAAAATAAAAATCTATTCAGAACAATAACCAAGTCCAATGTACTTAGAACTTTATTGTGGAGGTCTTATAGGCAGCTGGTTAAATGAGAAAGTTCCTAGGAAATGTATATTATTTCTATAATGAACAGGAAATGTGTCAAATAATCTGTATATATACAACTTCCCGGCTCAGAACAACTCAAGTTGGATAGGTTGGACAACTAAAGTGTAATAAAAAAAAATACTAACAAGTATCCAGGAAGGCAGTCCCAGATTTTGAAGGTTGCTCAGTTTGGTGGACTATCTTATTTAAGTTTATCGTCGGGACAGCATTTTTTGTGAGACGTCGGCTTGGTAGCTGATAACATTGCAAAAAATGTTTGTTGCACAATCTTATATGATTATAAATGTATTTATCTCCTCTTTCTTGTGTGTCCATATCTAGCACAGCCTTCCATTGAGAAAATTTTTCAATATTATCCACGTTTTGGCTTTTCGGGTCCGGGAAATGATGCAGTGGGCCTGACAATAATTAATAATGTTAAAAGTGTCATACATAGTTTGAAAGAAATTGTAAGCTTTCTATAGACAAATATGCCATTATATCTGTCTATAGAAGGCTTAGAATTTCTTTGGCAAAATTTTAATTAAATAATAAATGATAATAAGGCGTATAATCAGACTAAATTTCTTAATTTAAGTTTTGCACTT
>DVWM01000253.1:0-11950 GCA_018235105.1 Junonia coenia | reverse complement strand
AATCTATCTCACAAACTATTTGTATTTTGAAATGTTGTTTTAAACTTAATGTTTTAAATCAGCTACTTTGCCAGTCAGATTAAGGCTACATTTTTTACAAATTCTTGTAAGCTTTTTGATTGATATAATACAGAAACAATTCATTTTTATCTTATAGAGTAAAGACAAAATGATAAAGGTATGCGAGTGCTGGTTTTAAAAATGGCACATAATGTGAATGTTTTATTACACGAACAATGAGTGCTCAGAGTGGATGTGTCACCTGTAATGATGAGTCTGAACATTTTGATGCCAAACATGACGGTGATTACTCAGAGGGAGAGGATGCTCAGATCCGGCTCGCACCCCATGTGCAGGCATACTTGGCACATAATAATCCCACTACTAACTGTTGCGGCTTTGCTATTCCAATCGCATTTGAAAGGGCAGCACCGGGAACATGGTGGAATCCAAGATTTGACTCTGAAATACTTGAAGGACAATACAGAAACAGTTCCTTCAGGCAGATAAGATTACGATTTAGGTTCGTTATTGTTATGATTGATAGTATTTACAGTAAAAGCTCCTTATTTGCGTTTTCACTATTTGCAAACGAAGTAATTGTGATCCCAATAACTATATATGTCGCTTAAAATTTACGGTATTTACAGATTAGCTATATATTAAAAAGATTTTTCCTTCATTACAACATTGAACTATTTTAATTTCTGCAGACAGAGGCAAACCAAAAGGTATGCTAATTTTTAAGTTTTACTTAGATTCTGTACTTTATGAATAAGGAACTTTTACTGTACTTGATGTTCATTTGCTTGCTCTAATGTTAAATAGCTGCTGAACACAATTTTATATATATTATTTTTGAAATTTTGTATGTATCATAATAAGTGTTGTTATTTCTTTTTTCAGATTTGCACTTTTGTATATTTTGATATTTTCTATATCATGGTTTATCTACTTTGTCGTCCTTGGCTTAAATGGTGTGACTGTGAAATGGCCGTTTCTGTGTTCTATATTTGCTGGCGTCCTTCTTATAACATGTGTTATGCTGTTTGTTACCTTTACAAATGTTTACAAAGTGTATACATCCAAACTGTCCCTAATCATGGCACTTGCTCTGTGTACCCTAAGTCTATCTTTAGTGACAGTGACTACACAAATCGATGGTGATTATTCTCAAGCAGCTGATATTAGCCAATCTGGACATTTTACTATGTGTATAGAAATTTTGTTGATCATATACACCTTAACACCCTTACCTCTTTTTGCCTGTGTTTTAATTGGACTTTTATACTCAACTGTGTTTGAAACTTTAAACATAGTTCTGCACTTGTCTGAACAAGAATGGCAATTCCCTGGAATGTTTGTGAGAGTCTTGCTCCAGCTGTGTGTGCACATCATCGGTGTACATATTTATCTAATGACATTTGTAAGAATGCGCGGCACATTTATGAAAGTAGGTCAGAGTCTGCTTGTGAGGAGACAGTTGGAAATGGAGAAACAGCTAAAAGAGAAGATGATCCATTCAGTAATGCCACCAAAACTCGCCAGCTGGCTGATGGAGGAGCAGGTTTTAGAATCGGAGACCAATCTCAAAACTAACGACCCTCTAAATCCACGCACTTCAAACCCTGGCGCATCAGATATCAAATCATTATTCAGACCTTTCAATATGAGTTCGATGGATAATGTTAGTATTCTGTTCGCTGATATTGTCGGCTTTACGAGGATGTCGAGTAATAAAGGCGCCGAGGAATTAGTAAATATACTGAATGATTTGTTTGAGAAGTTCGATGAGCTATGTTTGATTCATGGCTGCGAAAAAATTTCCACATTAGGAGACTGCTATTACTGCGTGTCCGGTTGTCCTGAACCAAGACCAGATCACGCAACTTGCTGTGTGGAAATGGGACTAGGTATGTATTATAATAGTCACTCCAATGAATGTCAAACTTATGGACTAAGGGTTTTTAAACCTAATACAATATTATAATATTCATAAAATACATAGAGTACATAATATAAGTTTTTCTTTCGTTCGGGTTGCGATCTTTAGCTCGAGCCAGACTTACATTTAGTCAGAGTTTAGATGTTGTTTATTTTTAGAGTTTGCATTACAGTTACATTAAATTTGATGCTTTTTATGTTATCAAGTCTCGTGATATAGCAAAAAAAAAAATAATCAAAATGAAAATAAAAAAAGTCGAATGAGTTAGTTTTATGCATGTAACTTTGTTAATTTTTTTCTTACCAATTTTCTTTAATTAGGAGTCACTAATAAATAAAAATAACATCCAGGAAAATAATACATATTCTGTGAAAACTTCGGTCGTACAACTTTTATATTTCTAAAGCCTTTAAAAGTAGTTTACACAGATAAGCAGACGGACCGACAGACAGACAGAGGACATAGGCCTAGAAATGTGGTCAGATTGGTCCCATTAATTGTTCATAAGAATAAGAAAGAAAGAAATTAGGAAAAAAGTAAGTAAGAATATAAGTTTTAAAAATAAAACTTCGACTCTTTGGTATTACTTAAGACCGTAATAATATAATGACTGTGACCTAAATTTCTGGTCACATACATGCGCTTTTTAAAGCATCTTTGTTAATCAATACCGGTTATTTAATACAAAATGATCATACATCGCAACTCGTAACATTAGGTCAAGTCCGATCGATTGGGATGCGTATATTATGTACGTTGATGTTTATAACTGGTTTTATTTTTTACGTCAATGTATATAGCTTTTTGGTTTATAGGTGCGACATGTCACCTTTTAATTTAAAAATGAAATTTATATAACTCGAAAGGATTTTTTTAGGTATGATAGACGCAATTCAGGAATTTGACAGAGAGCGTGGCGAGGGTGTAAACATGAGAGTTGGTGTGCATACGGGAACGGTTCTTTGTGGTATTGTCGGGACGCGTAGATTCAAATTCGATGTATGGAGCAATGATGTATCGTTTGCTAATAAGATGGAGTCAACAGGAAAACCTGGTCGTGTACATATTTCCGAGGAGACTAGTAAATATCTCGGAGGTTCCTACGTTTTAGAAGAGGGAGAAGAAGTTTTTGGTCAGTATACTCATAGTAATTAGCATGTGCTTACTTTTACCTTTACGTTACTTAAAAAAACCTTGAATGTGTCCAGGTCATAAAACTTACTTCATTGAAAGCCGCCAGATGAGTTCTCCGTACGATCACGACCACTGCCCAGCTCTCTCGAACCCTGTAAACCTCCGACTCATTATATCTCCCGCCGTTTCCCCGCAATCCGTTTTATCCTTCAATCACTCACCGTTACCGCCATTTGGTAAAACTAGTGACTCCTCAACGGAAGAAAAGGGTGATAAAGATGATGCCAAAAATTCCAATAATTTCCTATCCCCTAGTCCGTTTAATTTTCGTAACAAAGCTAGTTCGCTCCCTAGTATTTTGGACTCCGATGCCGAGATGGATGATAAGAAAGGATTTCCTAGCGGCACAGACAACTCTTCGAAGAGTCCAACGTCCGTCGGTAAGTTTACAATTAATTAAGGTCTCATATCGTATGACGCGATTAATTGACTTCATCATAACTGTTTTATTTACCACTACGTCCTTAGTTTGATGTAAGAACTAACGCAATATATGAACGTAGATGAACTGTGACCCATTGTTATTACATATTCAATTACATCAATTCATATAGACATAATATCTTTTGTCGTTCTATAAAACATATATTTTTTAATAGAATGAAATAAGAAACACTAATTAAAGTCGAATGATAGAAATGTAAAGTATCTTAATAACATTGGTATTTTCCATTAAAAGGAAATGTCAAAAATAGCTGAGAGATATGTATGTAACACCGGATAACGCTACTGGTTTTTGCGGTCACATATTAATTGTACCTAATGTGAAGTAAGCCGCAGTTTTATTTATTAAAAGACTTAGTTATCAGTGGCACAAGGCACCACGCACAGATAAGATACAGAGTGACTCTTAATTGCTTGAAGGTGATGCTCTCTGCGCATCGCGACACTATTATAACTCTTAAAATATCAAATATTTTGCTGCATATTTTAATTTCCTTATTATTAAAATTTCTCCGCCTTACTCTTGTCCCCTAAACCGGCTAGACGAGTATGAAATACGAATCGTTCTAGATATCTTTAAATGTATCTAAACAATTCGTAGCTTTTCTGGTAACATACGTACCTACAATAATTTTGCACTCATGTTTAAGAAATACTTGTTATAAAATCTGTAATACGATTTCAATTTATTACTAATGAAACAATAAATCATAGTAATAAAATAGTCGTTACTAATCCAGAATATTCACGACTTAAGTGCTCTAAATCCAACCCACGCTACGTTTTGATATAAGGCAAAAGAAAACAAAACGATTACCTATCAGCCGACGTTCGTTCGAAAGAGGATATTCATACGAGTATATTTTCGAAGGGAGTTTTGGTTTTACCTGGGTTTTTTACGTGTTGCGAAAACGGTAACAACTTGAGCTAGATAGCTATTATTGAGCAATATGTAGCAAAACTGTCCTACTTACAAACGCGAAGTATTCTCATACCAATTAGCAGTAATTTGTAAATAATTAATAGTGATCTTAGTGTATCATAAAAATTACATAACACAAACGCTAATAACATAAATGAATGATCTTGACACGGGTTCCTAAGTAGTGAAATGTTTTAATTAGGTATATCTTATTGTAGCACTTTTGATAAAAAGCTTCGAGGATAAATTATAGCCAAGTCAATTGACTACAAAAATTGTTGAGGGGGCACTTTTCTTTAAAAGTGATTTTTCTCAAGATATACTGCTGTGAAGAGTCTATTCTCGAGACATTTGCAAATGCGGTATTTCGTAACCTTTGACCCGCGTAATTAGTGAAGCGGCATTCGGTTCCACAGGGAACTTTCACGCAACATTTTAATGATAAAATGTTTGTTGTTTTAAATTTTTTTGTTTTTTTTTTTTTTTTTTATTGTTTTTTATTTATAAATGTCTTACTTTCCTGGGCTTGAGTAGCCTAGTAGTAGTATTTAATATAGTAACTGTAAATAATCAATGAATGAAAACTTACAGTTTTAAATTATTTCTTAACAAATAGAACCAATTAATCACGGAAAATAACGCTTTCAATTAACTATCAATAATGTTGATTATCATTAAATGATAACCCTGAACTATTGAGTTCTGAAACAGGTTTGTAACTGCACTAGTGTCTTATTCATTGTAAAATTGTCCTGACATAAATTAACAATAGCTACTAAGAAGCCAAGATCCCGGATGTCGGGAGTAAAACATCGGAACTTAAAAAAGTCTTTTTTAAGTATTTTTAACACTCCTAACTGTGTTAATGCAGTGTAAATAATTTAATGCTTACATAAGGTGTTCGTAATTAAACTGCGTTACGGTCGCTATTTTAGGTATAACACGTCATTTTTCACATAAAAGTTAGTATGTACAATTGAATTTCAAAAACATTTGAACAAAATATCCTAAACTTGTGAGCATAAAATTTTAATTTATATTCGGATAAAAATTACATGCTCATTTGGAAGAACGATAGTTATAATTTATTTTAAACTTGTAATTAACAAAAAATTAAAAGTATAAAAAATAATTGGCATAAAGTATCATTTAAAACAATGTGCCAATATTTTTTCATTAATCATCAACTACACTTTTTTTGTAAAGGCAATTCAATTGTTGGTTGATCATAAGGAGTGTGCTATTTTGATATTTAAAAATTAACAAAGAAAATCTATTTCAGTGTGTTTACTTATATTCCACTCACACGTTCTATTAGCGGCGTGTCGAAATAATTTCATACGCTTACAGTTCCACTAACACTCGTGAGCTAAGTGATTGTTCAGTAAATAGATTGTGTCCACTTATGTTTGGCTAGTAGGTGTTAGATAAACAACGAGTAGACATTGAACAAGAAAATGTAACATACCTGATTTATACTTTCTACTTCTGTAACTTACTGTGTCTCGCTGAATCACTCGCGTTGGGTATCGTAGTGTGATGTTTTAGTTTATTATCTATAGGTAAAAGGCCTATTTATTATTAAAATAAACTTTCATATTATCGGACAAATAGAGGTAAAGTCTAATCGCTATTAGAGCGTTTAAACAAACAAACTTCAGTCTCATACAATACTTAAATATAGATAAAACCTAATGTCAACAAAATCCTTGTTTATAATCGATACACCGTTATTTATAGTAACAATACATAAGGAACTATAAAAATAATAATGGCCCGTTTGCAGCGAGCTAATCGCGTGAACTTCACGTGATATAATCATGTAAAATAGCATTTGTTTATACTAAAATGATGAACTAATCCGTGTTAAATATTTCGAACTAGGGTACTCATGTATAAACTATAAGATAATATATGGACACTTCGCTAAGATCTGTTCTATATTCCGTAACGATAACAGGTCAATAATTTATATTACAGGAAGCTACGGGAAATATACGAATAAGTTAAAAAATTGGAAAGTGCCAAGGTTTTTGAGGAAGCATTCGGACACTCCACTTCACGAGATGAAAAAGCGAGAGTTTAGCGATAAGACCATTCCGTTTATGGAGCGAGGGGAGGACGTGCAATTGAATAATGGTTACCAGCAAGTACCTATAGTGATAGAATCTCAGGACAAGTGTAAGCCGCAGCAGAGTAGTAGTAAGCTAAATATCCCTCATAATCACGAAATGGTATCGTTCGAGAAAGAGATTATAGACATTCGGTCGTATTTGAGCCAGTCTAGAAGTAATATGTCACCCTTTGCTAGAAGTAGCAGCTATAGATCTCAGTATGGAAGGCCAAATTTAGAGGTTAGTAATATCACGTTAAATTGATTTTGGACACAGCATTTTTTTGTTTCATTTTTGTAGTTATGGAGTATGTAGAATTAATGTTTGTCTTTAAATGTAGCGTTAATCGTTTTTTCACTTAAAAGTGTGATCGACTTCAATTAACCAGTAACCGGTAAAATAAACAACCTTGTCAAAATATGTACTGATTTTTTACTTCTATTGCGGTAGTCATTATCAATTTGCCGCTTCGTTGAGGAGTTCCGATCTCCAGCTCAGCTGGATATCATCGAGACTCAATGTTTTCGTGGATTTTAAACCTCAAACTTTAATCGAATAATTCTTCATATTTTCGTTTTTGTCATTTAAAGTTTAAAGGGATACTCTCACGCAGACAAAATAAAAAAAATAAATGGCAAAAGTGTCTCTAAAATTTATTCACAAACGGTGAAATCCAATTAAGTACCTTCTCCTTTTTGGAACTCTTGATAAAACCGAAAATGTCACCGACATTTTAGGAAACGGTTAAACTTTCCAGTTGTTCGATTCCTTCAACATAGGGCCAGGATGGGTTTGACCAAAATTTAGGAAACTAAACATATCCTCATTGAATTAAAATCACATTAAAATTTTCGGGTAAAATTTTTAGGTACCAGTCAGTCGTGCCCGTAGTTCGACTCTCGCGACGCAAGACTTGGTTCGACCTAAGAGTAGGAAGCTCAACCTTCCCATACAAGCGCCGCGTCTCCACGATGACGTCATCAGCTTGTGTCCTTCCGTCAACAGCCGGAAAGATTCCGGAATCAGGAGTACTAGCCGGAGATCTAGCATACAACAGCAGGTAATTATCATAATATTAATACGGGAAGAGAAAACTTTGTAGTTACATTCATTTTTACTTTTGGCAAAATTTGGCAAAGTTAAAGTCTGTATGATTAGGATTAAAAAAAGCTATTTTTTTATAAAATGTACGTTAAATGCGTTAAATTAATTAAGATGTAAATAATTTACACGATGACACTTGTACATAAATGTCTATGTGTCAAAATACTATCACTTCTCAGATTAAAATCTTAAAAAAGGCCACGAAAGGTTTCATGGTTGAAGATCGCTTTATTTTTCAAAATAGCTTCATTTTTTTAAGAATTCACTGGGCGACCTCTAGTCTAATAATTAAAACTCTATATGCGTAGAAAAAAGTTCTTGATTTTGAAACAATTTAGTTGTTTGCACAAGATTAGACACTTAAACAAACAAGGAAATTGTTTTTTGCTACACTGCGAAATGGTTCAGTTGACCTTAAAATAGGGTTACTGATTATCGATTTAATAAAAAGAATTTACTAAATACATTTTGTTAAATAAACTAGAAAAATTAGTTTCCTTTTAATTTTAACATACTACTTTTTTTAAGTTACAACTTTTTGAAAATTTTTATACAACTGTGTGAAGGTCTTATTTAATACTTTGCTCTTGAATATAGACTTATTTAGAGCAAGATAAATTAGCGATCTTGCAGCGTAAACGTTTACTTTTATCATGAACTTGTTCCGATTTATATTTAGATGCGTAAACATAAAGCATGAAGTTAGTCATCGCTTGGTTATGCGAGAATTGTTGTATTTTTTTTTCAGATATTTGCTCTCAATCACGCTTCATTGGCAACGTCTCAAGCTGACATGATGCAGCATCGAGTATCTGGATACTATACATCGAGCCAATCTTCTGTGAACGAGCCTCCTTCTAGAAGTAGACTTCCCCCACCGCTGAACGACGAACAAGTCCAATCACTTCAGAAGCTGAGAAAACAATCGGATCTCCAGCTCATCAGATGTGTCCAAGACAACGCCAGATCGGGAATAAATTACTTTGTGCAACCACCGTTAAATAGGTTTACATTGTTTTTCAAGTTCCCGGAAATGGAACGACATTATCGGGACAAGGCGCATAGAAGCGACGACTGTGAAGACTTCCCGCCTACCTTAACCACGTCTCGCTTCAACACTGCCCTAGACATTATCGTGTCGGCAATAATTTTTCTGGCCGTATCCACTTCGATATTAATACTGTATAGGCAATGGCGTTTTACCATCGGATGGTTTATTTTATTCATTCTTATAGAGGCTATCGCAATGGCGTTTTGCGTTTACAGACATTATTTGAAGTGGAAGACGAAACACGATCCTCAAGATGTCACGGACGCTATGAGGAGATCTGTCAAGATATACAGAAAACTCTCGAATTGGTATCCTTGGCACGTGTCCGGGAGTTTGTTGATAAGTCTGCCAATACTAGCGATTTTATTGAATTTTTCTTGCCAAAACACTACAATGACAATTCTAAGAGGAGATCAATCGTTTTACGTTTATCTTCTCTACGTTTGTATAGTCCACTTCTGTAACTTTACACAAATGAATTGGCTGGTGAAAAATACACTGGTCACACTATATGCCGGTCTGTTCTTGTTCTTCGCTATCCTGGGTTGCCACGAAGTCAATACTCAATTGTTAGACCGTGATATTAGATTAAACCCTCAAGTTATTGCTCAAAATATTTCCATATTTAATATGGTCAATGTTACCTTTGACAATATAGGAGAATATAATGAAACGCACGAGTTCAATGCTAAACACCATGAGATGCATTTAACAGAGTTGTATTTAGACGTCGCGCTTTTGCTAATATTAGTATGGTTCCTTAACAGGGAGTTCGAAATTAGTTATAGACTGAGTTTTTATAGTAACGTAGTAGCGAATCGCGACAAACAAAGAGTACAAAATATGAGAAATCAAGCGGATTGGTTATTACATAACATTATACCGCGACACGTCGCCGACCAGCTGAAGAACACAGCGAAATATTCAGAGAATCACAAGGACGTTGGTATTATATTTGCGAGTATAGTGAACTTCAATGAGATGTACGATGAATCATATTTGAAGGGAAAGGAGTACTTACGGGTTCTTAATGAGCTGATAGCAGATTTTGATGAATTGCTGGAAAGACCAGAGTTTCAGCATGTTGAGAAAATAAAAACTATAGGCAGCACCTTCATGGCAGCAAGCGGTCTTAACCCAGACTTGAGACATTCTTCGCGCGGAACATACGACCATCTTTATCAGCTGATGGACTTTGCGCTAGAAATGCAAAAAGTCGTCGATAATTTCAATCAAGACTTACTTGAATTCGATTTTATACTACGAATCGGCTACAATTTTGGTGACGTCACAGCTGGTGTTATAGGAACCACGAAATTGTACTATGATATTTGGGGCGATGCCGTGAACATAGCTTCTAGAATGGACTCCACGGGCATCGCTAAACGAATACAAGTAGGCGAAGCTTGTATACCAGTTTTGTCGACTAAATATGAGTTCGAACCGCGTGGAAGTGTCTACGTCAAAGGTAAAGATAATATGAATGTTTATCTCGTCGTTTCAAAGAAAGACGCGTAGACAAATGTATATTAGAAGAAAAGTAGAATCTGTGATTTTAACTATTTATATTGTGAATCGATACAATTTACATTGTAAAGGGGCGTTATACTATTTATTGTGTGTTAAGAGGGCGTAATCGCTTGTGAAAAATACTCTGGATGTAATTCCAACTAATTTATTGTTGAGCTTTATTAGGCAGCGTTCTTGTAAACTGTTTTTGACTCTACGACTAATTACCATGAAAGTGTGCTTCGAATTCCTTGCCTCTATTTTATAAAACTGTGACCAGTGCTCTAGTCCGCGAATATTATTGGGGATGATCCAATCGTATATTAAAACGAACGTTTTTATTAAATATTTATTTGAGAATGAGCTTAATAAATATTGGATGATCCCTGTGTGATGTGATTTGTATATATACGAATGTGTTATCTATTCTATGATGCTCTAAAACTATTTATACATATTTTGTACATAATAATCAAAGTACTATATTCTATTAACGCTGTGGGGGAATACTAAAGATATTTAATTGGTTTACATTGATACTAATATTTAGTCGTATGTAGAGAAGAAATGTGTATGTATAATATAAAGACTTTTTTATTAGATATTCGTACTGATCTGTAAAAAAATGTAGGGGTCCTTTGTCTGTAATAAATCTGTTTTAATAATTATTTTATTTACAATAATTATGATGAAATTTGATATTATGGTAATTATCTTTTAAAAACTATAATTAAATAATTGAAAGAAGGTTTTGAAAATAATAAATGGAAATATAAATCTTCTAATAATATAACGATTTCTTGACGATCCGACGCATGCGCGGTAGCAGCTTGAAATTTTGGGGAGGGTCACATGTGGGGGGGGGGATCACAAATAAAATACTAGACTTTATAGTACAGTTATTTGCTAGTATTTCTTATAAGTCACTTAGAACCTTTCCTTGTTCTAACCGAATTTTTACTTTGCCACCAAAGATTTTTCACTTGACATGTATGGTTTTGGGGAGGGTTATGTCCCCCGTGACTCCACCCCCTTCGGACCGCGCCTGACAGGTGCGTTTACATCTGGAGAATATGCCGCTAATGCGAAGTCGCGTGTAGTTACTGCAAATGTTTTAAGCTCCTCATGCAATATTTTCATAGATAGAGATCGCGGTCGGCTCGCGATGTATGCGCGTCTAGCTCGCGAGCATTCGAAGTTGAATAACATGACGGCTTTCAATATAATGGCTGCATTATCGGCTATTTTATTACTGTATTTTATTTACTCCTGGCGGAAAGGACAGTAACGACAGTAATAAAGAAAGTAGAAACGTAAGGTGTATTGATAGCAAAAGCGCGCGCGTAAACGGCGTCAGAGCAGTGCACGGGCTCGTAAGCCGCGCAATTGCGGCGAATTCGCGAGATGTCGATGAACCCTACTGTTTTGAATAATCATTATAAATGAAATGTGTTAAAGCCATTTTGGATAAGAGAATATTATTATGTGCAGAGGCTTACTGGGAGCCGTTGAGTTTGAATCATATATCTATTCATTATTTTTATTAATTAACTGTATAAACTGAACCTATCTCTATTAGACAAAAATTGGAATTGAAACAAAAGTTTTATCTTGATCTAAATTATTCAATCGCATATAGACACAGTAAACATTGTGCCACAGCCATT
>DVWM01000252.1:0-11951 GCA_018235105.1 Junonia coenia | reverse complement strand
CTCATTGTAATGTCATCGATGGCTATTTAGATTTTATATAGTTATATATTTTTAGATGTTGTCCTTTGTTTTGTATGGATATATATGTATATTTTTTATCTTTGCTTGTATATACTGTACATAGAATAAGTTAAGTTAGATTCTTTTAATTATTATTTTTTGTCAATTAATTCAAATAAAATTACAATATTATACAATAAATATATTAATGTAAGTACAGAGTATAAAGAACAAAAATATGTCTACAAAATAATTATAAAATATGATTTAATAAGTTAAGCGAAAAGTTTTTACTTTTCACAAAAATTCTTCTGACTGTCATAGTTTATAATTATGGAGAAGAACCACTAGTATTGCTTAAACGATGAGATCATAAATGCAGTTAAAATAATTCAGTTCTATGTAAGTTTCTAAGTTCTAATAGAGCACAGAGCGACGAGGTAAATACTAGGTACTGTTTACTCGGAGCACGTGTTAGACAAACAAAATATATTATTAGTCGGAGCAATGGAGCCCGCCATAATATTATTCCTATTTACGTTTTTTTATGCAACAGAACTAGAAAGTGTCGTCGTAATAGTTTTTGTCTTACTTTCGTCGTACTCAATAAGTTATTACTTTCATCTTTAGACCCCACGCAGTAGAGGCCTATTAATGTTTCTCGCAGCTCTATCAAATCAAAACCGCATTTTCCCACAACACTCAATGTTTCTATATTATTAGATTTTTACATTTATATCAACAGTGAGTAATCTCTATGGCGTCAGCAATGGTAGCTCTACATAAAATTAGACATGTAGTTTAGACGTGAAAGTAGAACAAAACAAACGAAATTACATTTACATTTCTGTGATTATTATAGTTCGCTCTACATTTGACGTTGTAATCATCAAATAATTTAAATTATACAATTAAAATAACAATGAAACAATTAAAACATTCGTACTTTATCGACGATGTGATGAAATCTTAAATTAAATCTTTACATTGTATACAGTTGTGGTAAAGTGGTTTTAGCTGTGCAATTATGAGTCAGGCAATGACCGAGTACTTTAGTGTCAATTGTATTTCGATTTGTTTATATGATCGTACAATAATTGCGAGGGAATACGGGTTGTAAAATAGCTTTTGTAAAGGATTTATCAACTAAGTCCTTTAAATTATACGCCCACAGTAGCTAATTATCGTAATACTGTCGTAAACGTTTATTACAACAAACTATAAATTTTTCGTAACCTTTTTATAGCATTGTTTAAATTCTTATAAATGTACAATGATTTCAGCAACAGGATATTTCAATCTAACCTAAAAATATTTGAAGAAACATAAAGGGAAAAAGAGTGGAAGAGCAACAAAAACTTCGGAATCCGACGCGTTCGTTGCTCGATCTTGTAGTACTGTAACCAAGTTACCGTGTTAATCGTATCTTGTTGGCGTGTCCTTGAGCATTTCCTAAAAGTTCTGACCTTTGAGAGAATATTTTATTAAAATTGATGGTGTATTTATCATACTGAGCGTCTTTACCTAATGACATCCGTGTTACTAATGTTTATTATTACGAGTTTTTAGGATTATAACTACATTTTGATGTTCTAAGTAAAAATTAAAGAGTGTATATACAATTTATTACTAACTTAAAACTAATAGCACATAACATTTTAAGATATAAGGATCATAGGAACAGACCATTTTAGGATCCTGTGTTGGGGATCCGAAAGCACACACATCACATAAACATCCAAACGCAATAAACATTGATACCTACAGGTTTAAATATTTGTCTCAAGAGAGGATCGAACTTGCAACCATTAGCGTTGCTATTAGCAGATACTGCACCTAGCTAGAAGGACAGAAATAAAAATAAAAACAAGAGGTTTCAACGGGTCATGCGCTATCTGTCGCGGTAATCGCGCCGCTAATACGTGTTCCAATTGTCCTTGGCCTCTGTTTACACAACGTCGGCACACTGTGCACTGCTCCAAGCGATACGCGATAAATATTATTATCGGCGAAATATATCAAGAAACATTGCGTATGAGGACCTTCATCGAGATAATATAAGTAGTGTTTTATTCAATTTTTTAATTCCGATGCGGATTGTAGATAGTGGTTAGTTTGAAGTTCATAGATAGGTACTGTAAGAGTTGACTTGTCTTTTTTTTCGAGAAGATGTTGTTGAAAATCCAGTTTCCGCGTTACGGTTATACCTTTCAACACGCATTAGTACTGTTTATATAAATTTAAATTTCTGCTGATGTCACTGACATTTACTCTACTTTTTTATTTGTTAAATTGAAAGTTGTAAAGAAAATTCATTTATTTTTATTAGAAATAGCAAACAAATGAAGTGGAAAAGCTGTGCTAAGTGGATAAGCATTTATTAATATTCATGCTCTCGCGAAGACTAACGATTTCTCTATGAGGGGCAAACAAATATTCCAATATCACTTACTTAAACGTTACATACTAATAAGCGGTGCTATTTACGTAGCTACACAAATACTTCGGTATTTTGTAATATTTGTAGTGCGCAACGTATAATATAAAAGAACTACCTCTTATTAGTAATAGTAGATTAACATTGTAAAATTAATTATGCGAAAAACAGTAATGTTGTAGCTTATAAGTAATATCTCACCTTGATTCATTATGACAAATTATTTATTTGTATATATCTAACTTTTTAAAAAATCAACAGCATCGTAACGTTAAATATTAGTCACGCAGTGTAAAAGTGTAACTTTATTGGAGTTCGCTCGTATGTGTGGAAAGTAGTAACGAAATGTGAAGTGCACGCGCCCACGCACTCTGTGCTTACCCAGAATTCGAGCGATGCACCACGTGGGATGTTTATTATCTTATCTGTCCGATACTACTAGACAATCTGCTATGCTATAGTATGTACCGTTGAAAGTATTCATCGGACTGTTTTGCTCTAATTTACCCGTATGCCTAAGTTATTTCATAGCGATAAAAGATTTCTTTCGCGTTATACTAATTAATTATTGAAACAAGATGATAAAAAATTGTTCTATTTAAAATTAATTATTAATAAAACTTTGCGTGATATTGTTTACAAACAACCATTAAATAAACTAAAGTATCGCGCAGAGTCCAATAAATCACGCAAACAGTTATTTACAATCTATTCCGTTATTGTCATAGATTGAGGTCACTTCGTTACCGAAATTGATAATTTCCAACCTATCATCCATTATTATAATTAAGAAGAAGGCGAGTATAAAACATATTTATCCAGATTTACACATTTAAATTTATGGCTCTTGAATCGCAATTACGACTACGAATGAGTTTCTTATAAGGCATCTAGCGGACTGGCGGAGGTTATCTCAAAGATCATTAGTCAATTTCACTAACCCTTTATATCTTGATATGTTTTCCTACATATAAACCTTACATATTATTCATACACATAGAATTATTTTATTTAGAAACTGCTTATTACAAATTTGTAATAATGTATTCGCTTTCTTATTGTCAAAATCCGTGTTAACAATTTATCTTAATTTTTAAAAAGTCAAGAAAAAATAAAGGGAACAAACTGATTTAAATTATGAAAAACATTGTATTGAATATTCGCGCAATTCTTAAGGATATCTGATTGGTATTCACATATTTTGTTAAATTCGAGGTTATCAGATAGACCATACAAACTATGCTATTAGGTTACCTGGCCGCAACGTGTCTAGCGCCTTTTAAGATTATGCGCAGGCTGTATCCTGTACGGTATGAGCTGCGGGCGTGCTCCGTAATACAAAGAGGTCCAGCTTAGAAGATTCGGTCGTGACGAGGATAACAACGTTACCTCTATGAAGCTATCGATCAGCGGAGATGTCTCTAGCGACTCTCTCGGACTTAAATCAATGTTTTCTAGGCGCGCCAGAAATAATATTGCGTGTCCAAACAGCTAATATAGAATAACACAACCGCAACGGTCTTCATTATCATTTTAACACGGATCTGAAAGCTTTTTGTCCGCCGTGAAACATTTTGAATGGCCCGTGACACCGGCCACTCGCTAATAGCATGTCTAATTACACACCTTACTTTTTCTACTAATTCAATTTGCAACGGTTAATAACGTTTGTTATCGGTACATATTAATGTAAGTCGAACTGTGTTTTGACTATGGACATTATGGATCGATAATAATAATAATTAATACAATTAAGATAAGATACAGTAATCTATTGTATATCGTCCAACCAATAATTCATTTTATAACGTTAAACTTTCCTAATATAAACTAACCCATTAGGATATTTTATTATACGTAAGATTAAAACAGTAGCTATTATTACAATAATGTATTTTCTATACAGGATAAAGCAAGATTCTCAGACACAAGTTGGCAAATTCACCGAACGTGGGCTCGTAATGGGGACCCGCTGCAGTTGTCGCCTCCGCCGTCGCGGGAGGACATGTCGCTGCCCGCCTCCGCTACCGCCGCCACCGTCTCCTCAACCCTGCGCAGCGATCAGAATGGCATCTATGACACCATCACGGTAAGCAGAGTCATAAATTAAACATAACCTTAGTTTAATGTGAGGACAACATTTGTGTACGCTCGAAAGGTTACCTGATTAGATGCGTGTAAAATTAAGTAATCAAACCGGTATTATTTTATTCAATGCGGTTCAACACTTTCTAAGTTGCCGCAATAATTGTCAATGCATTTTAGGAGAAGTGTTTATACTACGCTGTAATATTATTTTACTATGATCTATATCAATAACATAAATGAAATACTCTTAGGAAGCATTTCTTAAAACGTTTTGTTAATTGATGCTGTACTATCGATAACTACATTTAAAGTTCCATAACAATGTAATCAAGAACTCGTAAAATGTTATACGAAACTCGACAACAATCTATGTCTTTGGTATATTTTCGTGAAAATCATGGCTGTTAAATATAATTTTGAAAATATTACCATAATTGGTTTGGGTACTTTATTTAAACAAACAAATAACCAGTTCCACTGATGGATGTTATAATAATTTAAACGTAGTGGGTGGAAAATTGAATAAAATGATCGGGTTCGTACGTCAGATCCCGTCACGTGGCCGACTCACCTCGATACGAAATGACGCAGGAGCCGCGCTGCATTCAACTATACATTTGTATGAGGTGATTATAAATCATAAACCGCTGGACTCGCCTGGGTACATTGCGAGTTACCTATTCCTGTAGTTGAGCTAATGTACCTTTGTGCTAGAGAGCTCGTAAAGTGAGGGTTACTGGCCGCCGACCACCTTGCTTTGTATCAAGCCTTCTAAGTTACGTTTCAAGCGAAATCTGATTTTAACTGACTTTACTTGTATTTTGAACGTTACTTTTGAGCTCATGATTTATTCACACGCCCACGTGATCTTTCAAAAGGTCAATTTTTTACCGCTATTTTTCCTATTCTTTCACTTGTTTGTACACATTTGTGTATTGTTTGTTTTATCACAGCACGAAAATAGTTTGAATATGCATGACTTTTGTAAACAAAATATTCGTTTTCGTTGAAACTTTTCTATTTTTCATCAAAAAAATTGTATGATTTTTACTGATATTTAATATAAAGTCTTTAGTAAATGTATATTCAACTTAATTAGGTACCTACTTCGTAAAACAGTTTAATCGTCAATTGCAATAATGTACAAAATGAAAACTAGTTTGACACAAAAATAACTGATAACGTTTGGTATTATTTGAACTTCAATTAAATAAGACATAGCTTTACTTATTTCGATATAGGTACAATGTTGTATTGTTAATTTTATGGTACAAGGTAATAATATAAAATGGTTTATTTATACTTTTTGGTATATGAGTATGTAGACAGTAATGAGTTTTAGATCTAAAACTAGCAAGTATATTGGAACTGTAGCAAAGATTTTAGTGACCGTTTATCTGTCTGTAAATATCGATTCTATCCGAAGCAATTTTCCATTAAAATCAATTAAAAATTTTGCTCGGTCGTAGAAATTAGTGCTCGTATTTATATGCGGTAATAAAATTCAGAATACGTAATATGTAATTATTTTGTACGAAAACCTCATTGCAGGCATTAATACGCGTTTATTCAGTTTTTGCTATTGGTATTACAAACTTGTCCGTGTATGAGAATTCTTGGCATCTTTGGTATGTATGCAATATGTATAGGGGTATAAATTTAATCCATTCATTACACAATTTAAAGTTAACGTGCTTTGAAATCTGCTAAAAATGTTGTTAGTAATTTGTACAATTTTTTTATATTACGAAATTATTATTATTCTGTAAAAAGTATCTAACAAATCTAATACAAAATCTCATTTCCTTTCAACATCAATAATAAACCTTTTACTATAACAATGCTGACGCTATAAATAAAATGTATTGGCTGTTCGTAGCCGATTTCCGAAGTAAAAGAACTGGCGATAAGCCCTCATCCGGTCGTAATGGAGTAATTGTGACTATCAGTATTGATGGTCGGAACTCTTTCGCGCTAATGCGTCGATTAGCAAACCTTTTCATAGTAGTTCGACCTTATAATGGACTACAAAGAGGGAGCATAAGAAGAAATACGTTTAAACATAGCATTATACGGATATTGCTAAATATAAAAGAGCTTCGCAGTTTGAAACATTGTTAAATTATAATTACTTTACTAGTTATTTGCCGTCACTTTGCATATGTATATTTTGCAAACGTATTTACCCTTTTAGTATGTAGATAATTTTAAGTTTCAAGGTTTTTAACCGAAGATATCGACATTAGTTACTCTGTCGTGGTAAATATCTTTTATACATATGTATATGTGGCGTAGTTTTTACTCGTATTAGTACTCTACCATTCGCCGCAGTAGGGTATAATTTATAAAACTAGTCATTCCTGACACAATATTGCATTCGAGTAAATGGATTCTACATATTTATTTAAATTACACTAATGTTAATGAACACAATACAAAATATTAAAATAAAATTAATATCGCTACTATACTCGTAATACAATGAAGAGTAGAGGTTAAGCAACATTTGCAAACCGGTTGTTACTTTGACATCACATAAAGATAAAATACCAATATGTTTTTAAACGTTCAACTGTACCTATAACATTGAATGAAATTTGTTTCGATGTAGTTATTTCTTCATTCTCTCTCAATCAAATGTCTCGACAACGACAACTTATCAAGATTAAGCTACTTACTATATCCGGTCATTTACTATCAATTTGTAATTTTACAAGATTTAATCTATTTTTAGTTAGTAACAGATCGTTTGTACGTACATTTACGTAGATTCTCGTGCAACAATATCGCAATCCTAAGTGACTACCCAATAAATAAAGGGCAATTTCTTTGAGCAACAGAATTAAATCTCGTAGAAAATCACAAGGCTTTCATGAATAAAAGATGCGTTCAAGGAAAAGGTTGTACGCAGATGAGACTGTGTTTTAGCTTCTGAAATCGTGAATGAATAATTTAGGATACCGCCGCGTAGTTACTGGATGAGATTATATTTACTTTTAAATGATAATGTTGTTTTTTTTGATTATTTTATAATTGAAGGTATCACAATTACAATGAGAATCATCTTTAATGTTATTCTTGATGCTAATGACGTTATTTTTTATCCGAATCCTCTGGGAGAGGGTTATGTTTACGAATATCTCTGTCATCGACAATAGTTAAGGGCCTGGTGGAATTTAGCATGTGACGTATTATTAGTTGCGTTTAAATGGGTAGAAAACGTATTTTAGAAAAGTGGACTTTTAGTTTATTTTTACAGTAATACAAGAAATCAGGTCCTGCTCTATCTATGCTTATTAAAACCGCATTGTATTCTTTGAAATCATGTTTTGCGCATTACGTAATTTGGTTGTATGTTTTGCAGAACAAGTATTGCTAATGCGAGTGTTTTGAATTTAAAACGTTTCCAAGGTTTGCTGTAACACAAGGTTGAAGATCGATGTAGTATGGATTTAGAATTAGGAATGATCTCATTCAATAGCAATAAATGAAATGCTAGGTATTGTTTAAGAATAGGTGCGCATCTTAATGCTGAACCTTGTATTTGTATAACCTTAACTATTGCTACACACATCCGTGTAAGCTTTATTCATACATAACAAATTAATAACTGTAAATATTATTACGTTAAATTACACATTAAAAATAGTTCAGGCCTTGGTATTAAATATATTTTTTTGGATGATGTCATTCGTTTGAACAAACTCGAGAATCTTGTTTCCAGTACATGCAGTCATAAAATGCGAGTTTATGGTTAAACATGAGCAGCCGCAGATGATAAGTAGGTACAGACTATAATAATAAAGTGCGGATAGCGTAAACATTAACTACTCGTACATGAATATATTTTAATAACGAACAATCTGACTTGTGGTCTTTAATTTTCTTAAGGTACCGTTGAATACCAGTTACCCTACGTTTTTTATTTTTTATTTTGAACTTTAATCTTGCGACAGTAGTCTTATAAAGATGTCGGATTGTGTAAATGGGACACTACAACTTATTCGATTGTTTATTTGGAGACCATCGCGAGACGAGGGACCACCCATTTGAGATATCTATCGCAAGGTGTCGGTGTCACGGTGTCAATGCATGCACTATCGTCTGCGATGTCGCCGTAAATATAATTCGACGTTTAGACAATAGACATCGCACCGCCCCTTCACTCTGATCTACCGATAAAGCCTTGTCTTGTGTATTCAAAGCCTTTTGAATAAGACAAACCTTTTCTACCGTTGTAATAGGATATTATGTTGTTGGCGATTCTAATAAGGTTTAAATCACGAAAGACAACGGTCTTATTTGAGTTACCGTTTTAACGCCGGAAATATTTGCGTGGACAATAAATTATGTTGATACTTAATTAACATTAACAATGATGAAGAAATATTATTAAAGCAATAAAATATATGATGTTAGAAATATAATATACTTATCAAGATAAATAATTATGAAGTTATTCCGAACAAAATAAAAACACTATTTTAATTTAACAGCTTTTTGTTTCGTGTCTAAAGAATATTTTGTTAAAAATAAATGTTGAATAATTAAAAGTTTTTTTTTGTTATTATTAATTCGCGTATTCGCTATGGATTGATGGAAGTGTGATTAAAATAAATTGCTTTTGACTGTAAACGGGCATCAAAGATACCGCGATGTCTGGTTAGGTTTGAGATAGATGATTGGCTCGGAATCGCGAGCCTTTCTCACGATGCCCGGTGCGATATCGAGTCCTATGCATACTCCAATCTGAGAATTCTAAGAACGCTGGCTGACATTTATACTTACTATACACATGACATAAGTATTTTTAGACTGCGTAGTCCTAAAAAACGTTACTTTTTTAATGTTTCGACACTACAACATATGTGGAGCTCTGTTTTTATTAAAGGTTGTACGTTGTTGTATAACCCTAGTAGACAATACAGATTTGGTGAGCATACAACCGCCTGAATTAACTTTATGCTACTTTTGAATAATTGTTTATCCTTCACGCCTAAAGCTTTGTTTTCTTAGGACCCGCCGTCCTTGGAATTTTTTGATATAGAGTTAATACGAGGAATTGTAAAAAAAACTGTAGACATAGTGGTGTCAAATGTTCACTAGGAAATTATGCTCTATGACACTATGATTTGGCCTTCAATTAATGGACCCCATCGTAGAACGACCAAAGGTTAGGCGGATGAGCATATTTGGATTAAGTAAATGGCTCGTCGGTTTTCTGGATCAGTGATTCGGAGTAACCGGTATTTGTATCCAACAAAGCTAATCACAATAGTAATTTAGCTTTACATTGAATTTAAACACATTTGCAGATGTAAACATTTATTTGCATAGGTTTCATATTTCTTTTTCGCTACATTATCTAATACATGTAATAAAACCACTCGAAGGAAGCCGCAGATAAAAGCGAGTTATTAATATTTTTCTGTTTACTTATTGAAGCGTTTCTAATGTCTGCAACTTTTCATTCCGTAGAATTAAGCAAAATTAAACAAGTAAAGTATGATCGATTCATAAGAAACAGATGGCGTGGAAATGTTATGCTCAGGAATATTTACGTTAATGCATAAATCTTTCTCTACAAATACTTGGAAGTCGAGCTTCGGCTGACGTAATATTTTTAATGAATTTTATATTAAGTGTTTAGATGTATACTCGTAATTTTTCTTTAGTTTCTCCTAATTTTAATTTATCTTTAGTTCTTAAGTGTTAATAAATTCTGCAATTGTCAAATCCGTTGTATGTAACCGTATACTTATTTTATCTCTTGAAGAAATCAAAACATCAATGAAAAAATTAGTTATAGATTTCTTAGTAAGACTTGCATCTGTAAAACAAACTATCCTACTTGCGTCATAAAAGAGATAGTACCAGTGATTGACAAAGTAATTTTATTCTAATTGATTAGATTGATAAGCCTACACTCATTAGTAGATCAAACATACGTTATAAAAATTTAGTGAAAGCATTATACAGTTCATTAACCGTTGCGCTAAAAATGAACGGACATTCTGAAGGGCTCAGAACGAAATTAATCTTAGGAGATAAATGATTGGCACGCACGAACTGGCCCTTAGCAGAGAGACAGGTGTCGTGATAGATTACTTGGCTACTAATGTGATCAGTTATTCATTTACTAATTTACACATTAGTATCGTAAGTTATGCTAATCATTGTAATAATTAGACTCATATTCAAATATTTGTACTATTACAATTTTTTAAATATAGCTTTTCAAAAGCGTCTAAAGCGCTACAATTATTATTTTTACTAAAACATTTGTACGATACATTAGCAAGTGTACAAGTATTAAATTTCATAACAGTCTGTTAACGTTTCTATTTAAGTACAACACACATATTTTTCAATAAGTTTACCATCTGCTGCAACACGTCAGCGGCTGTGTGTGTAAAGCTGTAAACTGCAATCAGTCTGCAGGCGATAAAGCCGAGATTAATTTCTTTAGCATATAGATCACATGATTTCGTAATCCGGGAAGACTGTATTTTAGAGTGCAGTTGAAGCCGATTGCTCACCTCCGCCGGTGCGGTTTGTTTACGGAAGTAGCATCGCTCGCGCTCGGCCTCGTCGCTTATTCCAAACTTATGAATGAACTGTCGCGTAATTACGTAATAAGTAGTACATAGTATGAGTATTTTCTTTGCCAATTGCATAAGTATTTTGTTTTATATTTTGTTCTTTCATAGAAATGGTTTTTAACAAACAGTTAAGAACGAAGAAACGAGTTAATTAAAAACGGTGGCTCTGGCTTGACTTATGTTTTGGAGAAATATTGCAATATTTCTATTATAATTTTTAGCAGATAGTATACCTCATTAATTAATTAATTAAATACAATTATTAATCAAACACAATGCTGTGTTGCTAAATACATTTTCATTCATTATTTTTTTCAATGTGTAGTTCATTATTACAAACATGTGCAAGTAAATCAGACCGCGATTAATGAATAAAAATAAAAGTGTTGGTAGCGTGGCTGCATTCCCGGCTCCGACTCGATTGGATTCGTTAGATTATGCCAATTACAGATTTCGTTCTTGAATTATAATGTTCTTTTAATGAATTATGAACCGTGTATTCGGAACGAATGGCTTTTTAATGTGATTTTTTGCGATAGGTCTATTACGAATGGATTGTAAAGACTCTACGTCTACAACTTTGTTACGTTCGTGTTAATATACGATGTTAATTTTTATGGCGTTTATTTTTAGATCTCATTGATGACGAATATATAGTAGGCTTATCATTGTATTGATTACAAAGAAGATGCAGTGTAATAAAATAGTTGAAACTATCTGCGGTATCATTATATCAGGCGCAGTGAGTGCGAGATGCGCGTTGCCTAGTAACGCGGCGTCGGGCCGGCGGCGGCGTCGAGACGCTGTGCGGCGCCAGTGCCTCC
>DVWM01000251.1:0-11955 GCA_018235105.1 Junonia coenia | reverse complement strand
AGGTTTTTAAAACCTGATCAAAACCATTACTTAAAAGTGACAAAAAATATTACCATTAACAAGACAAGATGGCTTAAATGATCGTTCGAAGTTTAATTTCTCGACGCCATTTGTAATTAAATATGTGAAACCTTTTTAGTATCTTATGATAAAGATTAAAAATATATCGATAATTATGATACGAGTTTCTTGGTTAAGTCGCATAATTGGAAAAAAATGTTATTTCCGAAACATACTTATTTTGTAAAAATAATATGTGATTGAATTTATGTTTAATATTAGCTGTTTTAGGTAAGTTATTGTTAAAAGATATTGTGTACTAAAGTTGTAAATGTTTTTTTCATCTGTCAACTATTTGAAATCCGTCACACAGTTACAACGTGATAAATTACACTATATTAAAGTATTTTCTCAGCGTAATTAAAGTGCTGAGTCAGATTTTTGTCAGTTCAGCCATTTTTATTCGTGTACGAGTAATGAACGTTGTACTTTGATCGACTCACAATGTATCGTCAGCTAAAATATAATGTCCCATTTAATAAAATTCGATTAACATCTGCTTTTTCATTTATCATAATATGATTCTTAATTGCTCTCTTTAATTTATTTTTTGTCAAGTTAAAAAATAGTTTACCTAAATAAAAAACTTAAATCGTTATTTGTAATTTATATTGAAACATAACAAGTTCTCAAATTAATAAAACGAAAAAAAATGCCAGGCTATTTTCTTGTAAAAGTTTCTAGTTTAAAAGAAGTTATATGTCAATCAAATAAAGTTCAATTTGAAATTAATCTAATTCTTAAATTAATATCCCACATTGCAAGAGTCAACGCAACGATTAGTTCTTATTGTAAGTAGGTACAAGTTATATTATTAACAAGTAATTTATTTAAATACATTAATTCGAATGAGGCTGATAAAATCATACATTTAACACAATTACTCTGCGCTCATTCAAAAAGTTTCCACAACCTGAAATAACCGCCACGCGTTGGACCTTGGACTTGGACGTGTCACGTTTTTCATAAAAAATCACTAAAATAACATATTATCGCTATCCATCGACGTTTCAGTGTGTTCCTTTTGAATATGCTTCGAAATAAAATGGCAGTGTATAGGTAATGAATAAAAATATTCTTGGAAGTTGGATTTTATGGTAGAATCGGCGTTGCGTGACGGCTAGGTACGGAGCTACGTCATGGCAATTAACATGTTCCTGAATCCTATTCTCAACGAGTTTTATATTATAAAATGCTTTAAATAACTTAATTTTAAATTAATTATTCTGTTTACTATTGAGATCGGAATATTTAGTTGAGTAATGAAACTGTTAATGATTTTTTGGGACTGGTTTTCAGCTAAAATGAGTATTTTGTTAAAAAAATCTAATAACAAAAATATCGTTTCAAAAATTCTAATTACACTTTCATTTAAACCACACAACGTTTTGCTAATTAAACTACTTACTACGACTATATTAAATATAGTTACACAATAAAGCGTTCATTAAAAGCATTTAACGGACAGATAAAAATAGTAAATGTACTTACAGCATATTTTTCCAATGCAGAAATTCAGACTTGCACTCTTCCTTGTGTTCATTCTGGAACAAGAAAATTAAATATTAGGATTCAAATTCGGAAAAAAACGTTTTAATTAATAATTAACCTGAAGTAAATATGAATAAAAAAATACCTACATATGTACACCTTACTCACAAAAACAATTTCTATTCATTATTCCATACGACTGTGTTCTTTCATGCATATCTAATATAGACGACTAAATAACGTCATTACAATTCTAATAATATCTGTATAAAAAGCTAGTTTTTTTTGTTGTTGTTGTAAATCTTCATAGATACCCGACTCCTGGGGGGTGATGTCGGGTTATGTGAGATTGCACTCACTAAAACCCCCTGCGATGGCCGCCACAGCACGGAAAACGGAGAGGCTACGGGATCGCTTTCGAAGCACGTCCGCGGCCTCTCCCGATATAAAAAAAAAGCTACTTAACAGTAATAACACTAATACACTATGAATCAGACAGAAAAATAACAAATAATAAAAAACTCTAAACAAAATACGACAAAAAATTCTAATACAAATTCCCTCAAATAATTCCATGGAATATCTTCTCGCCCTTATTTACTGAATTAATTTAACTTCAACACTTTCAAACTAAACCCGCATTACATAGAGCTCATTGTTAAAGACAATTCCCCAGTAATTGATATGATCGGACCAGTTCCAACAATATTTTGCGGCTCTAATTCTAAAATTATAATTTATCGGCCCATTAGAACGCTGTCGTGAAGTACCCGGTAAATCTAGGGCTGCCAGTATGCCTGAGTAAAATAAACAGTCAGTAACAGTCTGTACATACTCCACTGCTGGACATAGGCCTCTTCTTCTTCTCTTAGCGAGAAGTTTAAGAAGCCAATGTATTTAGTGCGAGTTTTTCTCACGTCTCGATTGGGACAAAGTAAACGCAAATATGGGATTGAAATCGCGAAATCTCTTGTCAAAAAGAAGTATAAATAAGTGAATGATTTGAAAGATTGCTGTAAACGACCAATGACAATCGCGTGCTAACAGAAATCGAGACAACAAAAGCATGTCTGATCGATGTTAATTTACTCGATAAACGTTAACACAACGGTGAAGTATTCGAATGAACTCGTACTTGGAACACAGACGATCGGAAAAGGCGGCACTCTTCCGAATTTTTGTATTTTAATTACTTAACCCGACAATAGGAAGGTTCTGGCAACCCTAGGTATATCTTAGGCTATTGTACAGGCAACCTGCTATTGTGCGGTCACCAGTCTAGCCTGAGCTATTGTTCTGTTCGGATCGCTTGATGAAACCGCATTGAGGGGCTCGTTTATTTTCATTTTGTTAGAACTGGATTATCGCTTAACACCTTATTGAAACATTTACTGCTTTTATTATATGGATGCTAAGTATTTATAGATCAATATATCTTTTAAATTATTTACAACCATAAGTACAGATTACATCTAGTTAAGCTGTTTGATGAATACTTCAAGTTTTGTCCACGTTAATAAATTCTGTACTAACTAAAGTAGGTATTTATGGTTACTATTTTATTATAATACTTACTAAATTAAACATTTTGGAATATTACTTTATGACTTTTTTCAATACACAGCTTTAAAAGACGAAATATATCAAATTAATTTTACTTATTCATCTGTAAGGCAATTATTTTATTTGAGAATGTATGACCTATTATACATATTGTACATATGTACATATGTATAATAGGTCATATGATACAATAAAAGTAAAAATTTTTTTAAGCTTTTTATACTATATATAATTTGATTTTCCAAAATAATAAATAAATAAATATAATTTCAGATTAATAACACAAAATAAATTTGATTTACAGCTTTTATTTAAAATCCTATCGCAGTAAACATGACACGAGTTTGCTAAACAGAATTCACGTCAAGTATATATCAATCTGAAACGACAATGGCAAGGCAAAAAGTATATAATATGAAATTAATATGATTTATAAGCTTGGTAACATTAAACAAAGCATTATAATAGTGTAGAGTTAGTCGTAAATCCTTGCTTAGTCCCGAGGCGCAATGAGAGCAGATGCTGGGCTAAGATACCGAATCGTATGAAAGAATAACTGTACCGTTCTTTGGTATAAATAGAACGAAATAGACTTTTAAATCTCTTAATACTAAGCTATTGTAAGAGACTATGCCAATGTACGAAATATTTTGTGCTTTTTTGTACGCAGTCTGGTGTTTCTATAAGAAATTAAATATATAGAAGTAGAATGTTTAATATATTTTACCTATCAATGATAGTGTTATGGTTTAAGAACTTTATTAATTCTACATCATTCAATACTATATTCATTATTAAACATTGTATTAAACGATGTAGGAAAATACAATGATAATAAGTTAAAATATAAAATTTTAGGAATATCCAAAATTAACTTAACCGATTTTTCTTACTAAATTATTAAAATAAAGCTTTTGGTGCAATAAAATCAGAAAGAAATGCATTTATTCACTATACTCGACCGTTAATCAATCATCGTTAATAAAGATCGCTTTAATTATCTGCCGTTATTAAGTTTTAATTATTCGTTTGAGATGTATCAGTCAATTTTATTTCAATATGCCACGCTTTCCCTTCGTCTTCGATATAATTAATTCTCATTGATTTCTTTATGAGATATTAAATTATATCTCAGAATTGACCTGGTTAATATTATTTTGTTAATGAAAACGTATATCGAGAAAGAATATTGGAATGTATTGAATCAATTTACAATCAAGACATAAGATGACGAATCATCTTTCGTGTTTTTATTTCGAGATATAAAAATTATAAACAAGTTCTTTCTAATTTTTATTAATAAACTAATCAAAACCGACTATGTCCATATATCAAAATACTGCTTCTAATAATCGTAGCACTTCTTATATTCTGAAACTCCTTCAAAAGACAAGCTATGTTGTGCAAAAATAATTTCTCAACTCGTTCTCTTAATTTTTCAGCTACGTTCAGACAAACGTACAAACTATACATCCTTATTAGTAAAGATGTAGATGTAGAAGTCGTGTGACCTTTCCTTTGAACTTAAGAATGTTTTTTCTCAAAAACTGAATGGCGGGCGGGGATAGAATGTTTCCCACGGGCCCAGGGACCATGGGATGGGAAAGGCATTCCCTCACTGAAGTTCGCTTAAAATAAATCAGGCCTGCGTCGCTACGACGCGCTTTGCATCATACCCTAGCACAGAATTAAACATTAGTGAACCTTGAAATTCATAGTCAAAAACCGTGAATTTTTTGTCGCATTATTATGAAACAATGATTTCTGAAAACACTACACACAAATTTCTGTTATTACCACTTTTTAAGTGTAAAAAAACTTACTCTAAGCCCTTCTTAATTTGGCTTGTTTATTAAATTTACATCTTATGTAATCTAACTTAACCACACAATTGACAGACACAGTTTATTTCAGTTAGAAAAGTTACAAGTATACTTCTAGCCTAATGATGCTTTATTTTTTAAGACATTCGAATAAAACGTGTGATTTCTACTTATTAATGTTTATCGTCAAAGGCATTTATATTCAGCATTCACATAAACGTTTTTATATAATCTAATGCGGTCGTTTTTCTTAGATATTCACCAAACCGCAGAGGCGGTTAATGCGCGGTAGCTGGGGAGAATAATTAGGGGGTGTGGTGGGGACTCGGTTCATTACCCTCAGAACCTGCAAGAATTTATCTTGTATCTAGAGCTCTTTGATATTGCCCGTATTACATTTAAAATTAATTTAATTTTCAATTTTATTGATTAATTGCCAACTACATATTCGCATTCAGACATACATTAACTTACATTTAACGAGTGCGTATTGGATCTAATTATGATACAACAGATAATCTCTCGAATATAAAGGCGATTACGGGCATCAACCCGTGAATCCCACGGAGGCTAATTTCACACAGACCGTTTGAGAAACAATTAGGCATCCATTGTATCATATTACGAGTACTGTCAGCCAATACACAAAAGTTGATTAGTAATCACCACCGCCGCTCCCGCGCACAATGCTCCAATAAAAAGCACAATTTCATTCCGCTTGTAACTCTGTTTGATTATGATTATACGCTGTCTATTAAGGCAATTATGAGTAAAGACGGACGGAGAACATGTATTTTGGGCGTCAATTATTAACTTTACGTCATAGATAAGTCACAACGTGGGAAAGTACGGTCACTTTTCCACGAGTCCATTTGTGACAGAGCTAATGTTCTAACTCCAAATCGCTTCATAGCCCAGAGCCGAACACGTCGCATTGCCCAAAACCGTGCCCCGAATGACACAAAACGATCGCCTTTCGGACGGTAATGAATATTTAATTGCGTGGTAATAATGCGACCGGCACATGATTCTAGCATTGTCCGGTGTAATTATATTCGTGATTGCGACGAAAACGCGTCTATTCTGGAATGTCCCCAAATGTAATCTTAGTCATATCGTTGACTCATTGCCGTCGGTTGAAGGCAACGTATGATTTAGTTTATTTTTAGATCACCTGCGAGCTGTCATGATCGAATCACGTATTATTGCAATAATTGCGAACATATTTGAGAAACAAATAAATCCCGATCTGACTAATTTTATGTGACTTCTTAGACAATCTACAATAAAGTTCCAGAGAAATAATTTGTATTGTTGTTGTTTAAACGGTTTGTTTCCTACAGCCCTTTACTTGTATTGGCAAAATTTATAGGCTATAAAACGTCACGCCATGCATTGTAGGCGTAAATTGATAACCGTAAATGTCAATAAACTTGTACACAATCAATAAATAGTACTAATAATAAATGAGAATCAGTCGGGCATTTATAGCAACATCAAACGATCGATTTGTTATTGATGGTCTACTAAAACACATCAATTGAAAATTTTCAATTCTTTCAGTCTACCATACTGGTATCGACAAAATGTTTTAATAAAAACTCCATCTTATCTTTATTAAAAATAATAATTTAATTTGATTACAGCATTTGATTAACAGAACTCAAAAGCTGAACACAATGATACGAAACATTTTTGTTTCACGTTCATAAAACTAAGATCTCGACGCTAAAATTAATTTTGTTGCCAATCGAAGACTGCCAATCGAAGACCAATATCCAATTTATGATAAGAGAAATCTAACATTTTTCTTAATACCAATTTTTATAATACTGTAGAAGCCCGATGATGGCGTGTTGGTAAATATATGTTTCTGTCTAATCCAACGGATGGACTGTCATTGGTATAACGGTAATGGAATGGGTATGACTGTGCATAATTCCATCAAAATTGAGGTCCGTTCCGATATACCACTATGTAATTTACCTATGTACGCGACTGTATTCCGAGAATTGTACTGTTATTGGTATATACGTGGTTAGATTGCGAATATCAAAGATTAATAAGTTCTTTTTTCAATAGTGATTATCCGATACGATGTTGTAGAGTGAAAAATTATTGTGAAGGAAGAAGTTTGTTGCTGTACTCGAGAATAGTGAAGAGATTTTGAAGAAAAATTTACAATAAAGTAGCTCGATGTATAGACTATTATTAACATATGAGGATACTAATTTTAAATAATAATGAATTAATGATACAACCTACAAAAATGTCATTACCGTCATTAATTCGCTAAAATTCTATAACGAAGGAAAACCAAAAAAATTTTTCTATATAATCTATAAGCTAAATAGTTTCAAGTTTAGAGACAACAGAAAGTTAAAAAAAAAATATACAAATAATAAAATAAAACGTAACATGTAGAGACAGCGTAGTGTTTTACAATCAATTATTCAATTATATTCAAGAATGAAGTTGATTTAAATGGAACTATTCCGATTACCATGCGCCCGTACAATTCACCATTGGTAAGAATAATAGGAACGCCTCTGGTCAAGTTAAATGGCTTAAAAGGCAAGCACAGAAGTACAAGCACATACTAATAGAAAGTAACTTTGTAGATTAAAATAATATGTGAAATTGGAATAAGTGAATAAAATGACTTACTAAATCAATATAGGATTCCAATTTGCACTTCAAGTTTAGTGCACGTAGCTTTACACTTGTTAATTACAGTTTTTGGTATAACTTGAAAGTAAACGATCAGGAAAATAACCTAATATTATAAGGTATCACATCGCCCATAAACATAACCATAGTAACCACCAATATATTACCCGATCAAAAGTGAAGAAGGGTATAGGGAAGTTAGGGAAAAGACGAAGAAGGGAATGGCTTCCGATGCTTTCTTCTTCGGCTTTCTATCAATTTAGGTATATTGTAAATTCATGGTCCTAAAACCGGTGTCGGGACCAAGAGGCCGTGGCAGACCCTGTATTGCATGGATGTCAACCATCAGAAAAGACCTCAAGGAGGAGACTGTTGAACCCATGACAACCCAGAATAGATGTCTCTGGGGAAGACGGAGAAACGGAAAACGGGAAACGGGAAAAGGCCAGACGAAGAAGAAGATTGTAAATTCATGAAGCAGCAATGTCTGTTTCTATATATTATTCGCAGTATGAAATTAATAAAACTTTGAAACAAAACACCATTTCGTATTTCGCACTAGTACGTTACACTTACACTCATATACAGTACTGTCTAGTTCAGTATATTCAATATTCAATTTACTTTCAAATAGAATAATAGAAATCCCTGAGGCACACTAAATGACTTATATGGATTATGCTAATAATTCACACCTAGGTGCGTACTTTAATGTAACAAACATGTTTAAGTTTAATTTATATTCGCTGTTTTATATTTAAATATTTTCAAAATAAAATAAAAACTTGTATACGATACTTAAGTTATGAAAATTTTGAATGTTTAATAACTAACTTAAATTTTAATTAAATTATAATAGGAAATGCTTCAAATAATAACAAATGACAACTCATCTTAGATTCGACATGAAAAAGCAGTCATTCTAAATAGACAAAGATGTGCATGTCGAATAGATCTAACAACTCTAATTAATGTTTTTATTCATCTTTTGATAATTAATTTACTTTCAGTAAAACCGTTTTTGGGGAATTAGAAACACATCACATGATAAAATAAATTTCCTACATAAAGTAAATGGTTATTAGGTATCAGACACTTGTGATAACGGCTACCGGATCGACTTGATCAACTTAAAACTACAAGGGCAACACCAAAACAGAACTTTATCAATATTTAATTACTTTTAAAGGTTCATAAAATTCAAAATCGTCTATTTCTTCATTTAAATTTCCGTAGCTTGTGAAAAAAATTATCAGTTGATCGCTTGTGTGAATATATTAATTATGTTAACTAAACTAATATAGGGCGTAAGGTTGAATCAATTTAAACATTGAATAGAAGACTGATTGTACGACTTCTTATATTCTTAGCACCTATCTATTTCTTTGTTAATAAATTTTCCATTCATCCGAATAAATATCTGAAGCATTACATAAATGTTACCAGTAACATTGTATTTTCTTACTACTGCGAAAGCTATTTTACTATCACAAACCTGAACAGTAAGCTTAGCCGTATAAAATATTATAACTATCTAGGATGCACCGTAACGAAGAGGCCACTTCCCTATAAACTTTTAATGTGCATTAGGTAAAACGAAACCTGTTTGGTCATGAAGTATTGTATAACAGCGTGAGAGCCGCGCGTTTCCGTCCGGCCGTAGTCAAGGCTAACCGCAACCAGCCCGATATGAATATACCCTACCGCTATGGACTTCTAACCACCTATCCTACGAATCAAACTTGGTCATGTAACGCTGATTCATTGTATTGAAAAACGCAGCTGAATTCGAACGAAATTATTTAGTGCCGCGGTTCGTAATTTAGATACGGTATTCCGTCTCACCTCGTCGCTAACTCGAGAAAGAGACGCAAATAGTAAAATTCGACAGGTAATTGTCAATCCGCTCCCACGTTATACATTAGCAATAGAGCCTTAATGTACAGTTAAAGTGTATTCATGTAGCTAGGACCGAAGCAATAAGATTACTGCCTTAAAACAACACTAATAAATCGACATGCGGTAACAGTATTTCAACTGCCGTAAACATCTTTAAAACCACTACTCTATTATGCTTTCATTGCCTTTCCAATCCGAAATAAACCAATATCGTAAAGGCATTACCCCGGGATCATTATCTTCCAATTCAAAACTTGTCGAGCAGCTATCTGTAGTGTTCTCAAAAGATCTTGCGCCGTCCATTTCTCTAAATAACACACTCCGATACAAACATTAGCGACTACTTCTGTAAAACGTGCTACGATAATATCGTAATAACCACCATCGGCACTAAAGCTTGAAAAAGCCTTCCACTCTTATGGTCGTCGGAATGACAAATGAATTGAAAGAACGAGAATGAATGTATTCTTTGGTGTATGATAAATATGGCAGGTAGAGGCTTTTGTCACATTATTTTGACTTTATTTATAGTTCAATAAGATATAATTCATGTTAACACTTTATTTTCAATTCACTTTTTGTATCTAAAATGGCAGCATTAATGTTTTTTGTAGGATGAAGTTGTAAAAGGCAATATCTCAAAGTAGCAATATCTATTGTACTGATACTTTGAGATATTGCTTCACCAAGCAACAGATATAAAGACCCTCTAACTGTTATAAGCGCTGTTGCCTTCATTAATCGTAAATTTATAGAAATTTCATAACCATACACAACGTAAATAATGTAGTTACATTTTATACGTTTTAAACAACACAGTTTAATATCAATTTTATGAACACACGTAAAATATAACATATAATATCTTAAAATACTCTGGTTTAATTTAATTACCGTTTACAGCGTTATAAGTGACGGTTCCTTGTCAATGTTTATAGAGGGTAAATAGAAAATACAGCCTAGTAGCTGGGCTATTAAATAGGCTATGAAACTAATAACCGGGTGTCCTAATTGGTATCAGACGATCAGATGATATCGCATATCATTAGCGAAACCAGCATGGTAGCTCCGGTTGCTTTCCGCAACCAATTATTTCATTATATCTACATTCATCTTAGATTTTCGCTCAAAAATCGGATTATAATGTAGTATTTTTTTTTCGTTATCTAGGCCCTTTAGTATTAATGTTGCGACTTTCACTAGTTTTTCAATAGTTGTAGCTAGAATAATGAAAAAAAAAGGAAAAAAACATCATATACATACGTAGGCAGTAAATATATCACAAAATATTTGTAGACCACGTTAACCATTTCAATGTCTCATAACCATAGAAAATTTGTATATAATGTAACTCAATTCATATTCTGGAAGACATATTCTACACATACCTAGTTTGTATTCTGTATCTACCAACCCGCAATAGAGCAGGATTGTGAATTAAGCTCCTTAACCTTAGGAGAAGAGACATTTGCCCAGCAGTGGTACATGTACAAGCTGTTACCTTACTACTTTATGTTCAATACATCTTTATTAACCTCGTGTGAGAATTATTAATAAACAGCAAGACCGTTATAACAAAATAAAACTTATAATATGCCCGTCATCATTCAATACCGAATACCGAACCGATGGTAGCTTCACGGCGACGTGACGTGCACTTTATAAAATGAACGTTTTAACTCTGATTAGATATAGTTTTGGGTTTTAATTACCTTCAGCTGTGTAAAATTACAAAATATAATTTTTAGTTTAGTAAATAATTAATCGAAAGTTGTGTCGAAATTTTGTGTTACTTAAATTTTTCATCGATATTATTATATTCAATTTGTATCTGGCGTTATTATTATATTAATGTTTCATATCTTATATAGGAAGTCCTATAAATGAAGCTATACTTGTGCCATTAGGTACAATCTCGAAATGACATTTAATTATTTTTAGAAAGTAAAACAAAAATCTTTATCAATAAGTTAGCTTTTACTTTATAAACCAGGAATAGCTTAGAATTTAGTTTATTTATACTGAAAACACAAAACAAAAAATAAAAAAAATAAATATTTATTCCTTTGTTTGCTCAACAAATCTGGGTCTTGCACATGTTGAAATCAGAAATTACACTAATTCGTTGATATGATAAGATACTGGAGATAATACTGTCGATATCTCAGGTGTCTCGCCTATTTGAACGGATGCTATCAATTTTAAATTTATTTTCGTTTAAACTTTAACTTCTAGCCAATCTTCAAACAGTTATTATATAACTCTACCACCTATTGCTAAGAAAATAATGAGCGTCTTAGATGGACAATATTTGTTCTCAATATAGAAATGGAAAGGTTATTATAAATTATTGTGAAATACAATTTACTCGTATGTAAAATAAACGTACAAAATATATTTATTTTTTCATTAATTTATTTACGTATTCAAACATTTTCTATATATTTAT
>DVWM01000250.1:0-11956 GCA_018235105.1 Junonia coenia | reverse complement strand
TGTGCATTAAGAATGTTTCCAACAGATAAAATTGGGACAAAATCGAACGAAATGGTATAGCAATCATTGGACCGAGTGTTTACGTTTTTCTGATAAAACATAATATAATTTTCGTACGCAATCAGAAATAAATTAAATTTCTGTGAAATATAAATTAAATAAGGCTTGAGTTTTTTATATAACTACGCCCTACTACCTACGCGTATGTATAACATTGATTTTTGTACCCTTAAAACGTGACGTACATTTTATATCACACAAAGGCCATCAATTAAAAATATGTAACGGCCCGTAAATAAATCACAGGTTTTTTATCGAAAACGAACATTTTATCATGAACGAGGAGAAACATGATTAACAAAAACTTATTGGAAAACAGAAAAGCTTTACCAATCAGTTCGACTTGAGAAACTCGGAACATTCTATGAAAAGAAAGTGTTTGCTTTGAGCCTGCGATTTTAATGAGTGTTTCTGACTTGCTATAAAATTGAAATATGAATTTAGGGTCGTGGATAATAGGAGAAGAAAAGTCTGACCTAGATACGCATACTTCATTATTTTGTACAAACTTCTAGACAAAGGCGCAAGCGATAAGAGTAAAAATGCCATGTAATTTATTCGGAAGAAAAAAATATTCCACTTGAAAAAAAATACGCTCCAATGCATATTAAACAATTCGCCCCCATTTTACTGGTCATTTTACAAACGCGAAGCACGCGATGAAATTACGTTGGAACGAAGCTATTGTTAATTAAGCTTACTTATTTTGTAACTATTTTCGGGTCCGGGGTGCGGTGGCAACAGTATCGTGAGTCCCGACACGTATTTCAATCGGACAGGCTCGGCCGGCGAGTCCGGTCCAACGATCGAGCTTTCACTAAATAAAACTATCGCACATAAGACTACTACAAACAATTTCGAACGTTGCAATTGCGTTATCGGCTGACTATCGGAAAAAATATATGGATCATTTTCTTTTATACGTTTTCGTTCATTATAAATTCTAAACAATTCCATAATCAGCAACGTATACCAAACGGCGTCTGTTTCATTGATATAAAACTCAATTTCGTATAAACAAAATATTTTCCTTATGCAAACTTTATCTCCCTTCATTTTTTATCGCTACAAATGTAATCTTATTACCGACGGTTAAAAGTCCATGTATTTTGTTGAAACTCGGTAAATGTAGGGCGAGCTAAAAATTCTGCAGAAATAAGTGCTCATTTTATACCCACTAGAAAGATTTAGCCTTATGTTATGGTCTTTTCATGCCGGATGCTACGTTTATACGGTTTTGCGATATCTACATAGCTTGAAGAAGGTTTGGGTAGAAAGCCCCATTCGCGTAGGTTCGCTGAGATTTTGTGTACACATAATATTATCATAATATATACGCCTACCTATTCAAGACGTTTTCATTATTCATTTTCATTCCTTATTTATTTTCTTTGCTTTCTAAAGATTCAATATGAAGAAAGAATTCCAGTAGTAACGAGGGTTATGAATCTATAATATCGCTGAGACTACGAAACAAATAAACTCGATAAGCAAAGTAAATATTACCTTTGACAATTATTCAGAAGTAGAAACGTTGCTAAAACAATGTTTCTTTTAAAGAATATTTAAAATACCTTTTCAACGCATTAGCGATGGACTGAGAACTGTTCAAACGATTTTATGTACTGAGAGGAGATTTGGTGCATCTAAAAAAAGCTTAAGAGATATGATTCGAACCTACCTACCTACCTAACCTCTTAATTTTTAGTTTCTGCCTATATCTGCCAATAAGCTGCTATTGTGTGATTTTTATAATACTACTAGCGATGGAATTTTACGTAAATTCTATTCAAATAACGTCAAATTGTTATTTATACGAAACTATGTGCATATTATTGACTATTGGATTATAGTGACCATTATTTAAATAGTGAACTATTGACGCATGAAGTCATTTAAATTTTATTCATGCCCATGTGTAACAACGAAATAATTTCCAGGCTGAAATAAACGTAATTAAATTAACCCAGTGCAATAAGCGACGAGCGCTGAATTGTGATCACGGCACCGGGAACCGGAACCAGTTGTTAAAGCATACATTTATCCCAATTAAACTGAACAAACATAGCGGCGATTTAACGCAATCCACGCACGGGATAGATTGAGTGATCTAATTTATGATGCGCTCTAACAAGCTTTCCGAGTTCAGATTTATCATAAAAATGTCCCTTAACGTATATAAATGTAACGTTGTCTGCTTATCAAGTCGTATGAAGACAAATATTCCTTTATGCCCGGCGGGTACTGAGTTGCGCCGTGAATAAAAAAGATAGCGCTATGTCGAAATGCCGTAACACCAGCCCATTACACAACGAGCAAGCCGACCTTCACCTTCGCAATAACCCTTTTCGTTGACTAGGACTCCAGGGAAAACATTGTGCGAAGCTAATTCAACAAACCCTGATACAAAGGCTTCGCTAAAGTTAGACAAATTTGATAGAGAGATTTTGCTAGAATCAGAGTACCAAATCGAAGGTTAGAAAGCTAGTAACGATGTCGGTGTGAAGGTCTCGAACATTTTATCGAACAGGAAATTGCTAATGTATTTATTTTCTTTTAAGTTATTTAGTAATTATGAGTCATTGAAAATTTTATCGATCGTTTACATTGAAATTAATGTAAATATCTCTCAGCAACTTTTGACTTATTCATACAGCGAAATAATTTATAACATTTTACCACATTGCGTTGGTTGAGATAAACCTAGCGCTACTAGGTTTTCTGGAATAATAAAACAATGTAGATTATATTCTTCCATGTGTATACTTTTTTGTTTGTAAAAAACCTTTAAACAACCCATTTGAATCTGAACAGAACCGAGCAAATAGGAGAATCGATAGGATCAGCCCGACCTTCGTTCATTACAACACCATTATTAGCTCGAAACTAGAAAGCTGCCAAGTTATCCGTATTACTAATCAATACATTTATTTATTCAGTCCGACATCGTTCTTTAACTTCATTATCATAAAATTACAATTAATATAGACTTTTGCTAATCAATAGAATGTATGGACTGTACATTCTGTTGATTTACTTTTTGCCAACTTTTACCAGAAGTGTTGCCTTTTACCAGTTGTTTTTATGAAATAAAGGTACCTATATCTTTTTGGCTTATTCTGTAGCCTCAACTTGTATATAATTACAGTTTTATATTCTAAATTCTAAAAGGGTTTCATAAAGATGTATTTGGATGGTCATAGTGTCAAGTAAATGAATTTTTACTTTCAGTTACATTTTGTTATATTTTTCATTTAACTTTTACTTGAGTAACAAACGTCGATGTATAGAGGAGAACAAATGGAATAGGAGATAAAAATAGAACAGTATAGAATAAACTACAGACGTTAATGGGATTAAGGGAATCTGGGTCAGTCAGAGGCTGGTCTTTAAATCCGACACATAATTACACAGAAGCGTCATCAAGGGGAAGCATCCCCTAACGACAACTCTCTTACCGCCTCGCTAAGGAGCCATATAACAGAATTCATTAAAATTATCATAAAAACTTTTTTCCATCCAAATTCCATCGAAACTATTTTTGAACACGTACACAATTTCCTGTTTAGTAATAAAATTTCCTTGGCAGTAATAAAAAATAACGTGCTTTTATAGTTCATTGTTCACTTCGAGCTGTTCAAGTTCACTTATTAAGTAGTTGACACGATTGTGATTGTAACAACAGATTAATTAATTAGTTACTATTAATTACATTCGGTTCTAATTAGACAACAATGAATACACAAAGTGAATGAGTAAATAACGTAAATGCAAGATAGTAATTAACATTCGACGGATGAATAATTTAAGAGTTAAACGAGTTTTGAGTAAGAACAACAATATAACCCTGGTGTTAGGTATTCCCGTCACGAATTTGTGTCTCGTCGTAAAGCCGACGAGGGCCGACCTGGACATTGACGTCGTACGCCTTTACAGCCTCTAAACCACATTGCCGTGAGTGTTATTTAGGGTATCTCGACAATGGTATCAAATAAAGTGCTTCATTCTAAGAAACATAAAGTTCATGGAGCGAACTTGATTTCTCTAACTGTATTTTCTTTGTTTATATTTGAAGGCCGTAGATTTTTATATAGGTTTAATGATAAAAAGGAATTACGAGATAAGTTAAAGTGTATGAAGCCATAGAATATGACGTCATTAAAATATAGCCTCTCCCTTGTAGTTAGTTACAGGGGTTTGTCAGTTTATTGTGCAATTAAAAAATAAACTGTAAAAGTCAGGGTGTTTGTTACTTTGTAAAGAGATTACCACGTTTATAATAAAAGCATACACATAAGCTCAAAATTTATCCGTTTTACCGATGTAACTATAAATCCATCTCACCTAGTTTGGGGTCATGATAAATTTTTCGGGATGCGAAACTTATTTCGATCCCTGCCTCGGGCGTGAGTCGTTAAACAAGCGAAAATGTGAACAATTTGTATCGAAGGCAACGGAAACCACGCTCTGCGGCAACCCTTACGTAATTCATTCGGCGCCCCCGCCCACCTTGACACTCCTGAACGGCCCGCTTAGCCTCTCTGTTTTAAGGTACAAGTTGGTAGCGGGCGACATGAGGCAGCAGCAGACGTGTCGCAGCGACACTACTGGTTTCTATGTATTTGTATGAAATCCTCCACGACGCGTCGCTAGCTTCACGTCGTTAACTACGGAGGAAATTTCATAGAAAAACATGGACCCCAGAAGTGTCGATGTGACACGTCGTCCGCTTCCGACTTGTACCTCTTATATTACATATTCGCACCGTATTTGCACATCCCTGTGTTCCCGAGAACTGAATTTGCATAGCACTGGACGGTTGTTAATAATGGCTCCGTCTCGCAAGGGTATTGAGGTCGACGAGTTTCTATTCGATGCGTTAGATTGCTATGTACCAATTGTTTTCGACATAATTAAATCAAGGTTTAGAAATTGATTTAATGGTAAGATAGTTAAAATTAATTGTTCATTGTATTTTATTATAAATAAGAAAAAGAGGGCATAATGGAAAAAATACGCGTATTGTTTTGCTTCAGAAGAATTTTGAAATAAATATGTGTTTGTTTGGATGACCATTTATTTGGCACGATAGGGTTTATTGTAGGCACAAACGTATCATATTTTGTAAACATTAAATAAAAAACATTTTCGAAATCCATTTCTTTTGTTCTTCCTAAAGCCTTGTTTCTTTGAGTCAGCCAAAAACTGTATGTTCCAGCTAATTTATCGCGTTAAAACCGATTCAGACAGGGCAATTTCGTTCGGAGTCAGCGTTTGTTTATCACCCGCGATAAACACGGGCAGCTTCGTCTCGACCAGGTACATATTTCACGGGAGGAAACCGATAGCTATTAGCTTTGTACTTGTTTAGATCTACATGCCCGATCGTATGTTAGCGACAATTCGTCGACACCCACGTTACGTTACGTAGGTATTTGTTACTTTTTTTTGTTATTAAATTAATCACCATTGATATTGGCTTTATAAATGACTTTTAATGGAATTAAAAATAGTACGAATAGACAGTAGCGGTTTTCGGCGTTGTATATTTTATATATCATATCAAACTCTGATAATAGAAAGTATAACATCATAATTACATTTACGTAGGACTTGCTAATTTACTTAGACTTAAACGTTAAATACCTAGTTATAGATAAATTTCATCCTACACATTCCCTAGCAACAAAGTCAATTACAAAAACAATCACCAATTAAATCGGTGCAATCTATTCTGAGATTAGTTCAAACAGAAATAGGGACATACAAGATACAACGGCTTTATTGTATCGGCCGCCACCCACGACTTCTGCATATGAACAGGAATTAACATTTGACATTTGCCGTTATAATTTGATCAAATCACATATCTGTATAAATTGAAAGTAGCCTACGTGTTATTCTGGCGCTTAAGCCATATTGATAAATACTTTCAACATGGTAAAAAGCTTCTCAGCGACCTCGTGATGCTCCAAG
Organism: Junonia coenia; assembly: GCA_018235105.1. Classification (NCBI taxonomy): domain Eukaryota; kingdom Metazoa; phylum Arthropoda; class Insecta; order Lepidoptera; family Nymphalidae; genus Junonia; species Junonia coenia. Next base: position 5,920 of record DVWM01000250.1, on the reverse strand, counting down.
AGTACCATGGCAGGGATGGCACGGCTGTGCAGTATCTACTTATTAAGCAAATCTGCAAAACCATCCATACTAACTTTGGCGTTTACAACGTATAAGATGCAAGAAATGTAGTTATCGTGTCGCTAGCGAACGTTTCATATATTTTATCTCAAAGAATTTGTTACTTCTCACACATGTGTGGGTATGTAATAGATAAGTGTTTGAATCGCGGAGCAGAATTCCCACGTTCACCTAACAACATTGATTCATGACTCGATGAGATAATTTGAGGCGATATGGACGTTAAATATGGGCATTGTTTTAAAAGTAGGTAAGATACGTTATTAATTGTTATAAGACCTTGTATTTCTTATAATTTATTCCATAAACGTCTGCTATTTTTCTTTAAGTTTTAAGTAGGTTTGTTTTCCTGACTATTTTTCAGGATATTTTTAATAAGAATAAATCCTTTTTTATTAACCTATTTAATGTGGTATCAAAGTTGGGTCGCACGATAAGTTTTTCATGCATGCACCGATCGGCGTTCTTAGCAACTGAATTAGAATTAGCATAATTACTAAACAAAAATTTAAGCAACAATGACCACTACGATAATATAAACGCAAAATTTTACCAAAAATCCATGAACTTTAATTTTGTAATGGCCTGATTCTGAATAAAAAAGGTCTATCAATTGAACCGCAACGAACGGAAAACTATTAATTAAACCAATGCAAAGCCGTGCTTTACATTTTGAAATTACCAACATATTTTCGAACAACTTCGCCGTTGAGCTAAAACCTAATGTTTAATTAACGCTAAAACAGCCAGCTATTCTGAAAACGTAGCTCGGAAGTGCAAACTTACGCCGTGAAGTCCGACATATTCGAAACATGTAACCCGACATACGGATATGCACTCGCTAGAGGCTGAGTACATTTATTGCGAATAATAATGTCGATGTAATGTGGAGTTGCAATTTCCAAGTATTGGAAACTAGAATGAGAGGCGGAAAATTCAGGTCATTTTTATTGAAAAACGGGACAGTCGCTTTTATTAAATAGAATTTTATATGCTTGGGAATATGTATATGAAAAAGTGTACATTTCCATTTTTTTTTATTTACGGTGTAATTAAAATATCTAGTGTTTAAAACAGTATTTTAGCAGATACCAGTAGGAGCGTTGGACTAAATCAAAGTTCCGAAATACAATCCAGCTTATTGATCTATACGACAAATTGACAAGACGAAATGACACAATATCCAATCGACACCAAGCTTATCATAAATGTGAAACTAGTTCACATCATTGTCAAACGTTCAAAGTAACTCAGTACGTTAGGCTGCATTTTTAACCCCCGACCAAAAAAGAGGGGTGTTATAAGTTTGACCGCTATGTTTGTCTGGGTGTCTGTCTGTGGCATCGTAGCAGCTAAACGGGTGATAATTTGAATAATTTAAAATTTTGGAAATTATGTATATGTATACGTATGTGTGTGTGTGTGTATGTCTCTGTGTGTATTATTAGATATAATGTATAAAAAAATACCTCCCAAGAGTTTAAGGTCGTCATGTCGTATTGAATACTATGTCGGGGGTTTAATAAATTTTCCAAATTTACACTTGTGGAATACAAACTATTAACCTTTTTCTAAACAGCGGTAGGTATTTAGATAAAATCTGTATTACTGTCTATGTCAAACTTTGTCTTGTAGACAAAATCAGATACAGCTTATTGAAAACGACCGAACGACGCCAGGACGCGTCCTGAACAAACACGATAGTCCACAATCCTTGTAAGTTAATACCTCACCAGTGATCTTGACCGTGCTAATATTACTGCTCGTAAATATTTTCAGACGTCCATTCCAATACATTTATCTATTATTTCATACTTTATACTCTCACTGACATAATTATGTTAATTTGATTGCTAGCACCAAGTGAATAGCACGATGCACCAATTAATTAACCTGGTTTCGTCAACGTCATAATGAGGAATACTTTTTCTACTCAAACTTACATAATACCTTACTCAGAATTATTTAATATTATTCAAGCATCAACTTACAAGTGTTCAAACTAAATAAAAACCCCTCACTATTAAACACCCGAATCAATTTAGTTGATATAGAAAGATAGAAACCAAACCGATGACCTCGAGGAAACCCGTCGAGGCCTGATTTGGACGTCTGCCAGGGACATTAACACAAATATTGTGGTAACTTGGACAGTGCACAAGGGTTTAATGCTAATGTAGGAAACAAGTACACGAAACGCACGACTTAATTTACTGAAAAATTCGACTGCATTACATGGCTTGTAGCTCGGCTGCTATTATACTGAAGTATGAACATTTTAAGTGAATAATGGTTGCAATTTTATGTAAACTTACAACATAAAACGCATAACTCTTAAGTTAAATCCTAGATGCGACATAAAAATTGCTTTAACTTTTCACATTATTTATTGTACATGGAACTCGATTTTATTTTTTCCAATAACAATTATACACCATTTTCAATACATTTTTAAACGAATTGATAACATTTAAGGTAGAAACATGCAGATTCTAATTCTAAAGATAAAGGCACTTGGCGCTTTTTGCGGCAATAACTAATAGCAATAATAATAAGTGACACTATTTTCGAGTCACACCACCGCCATGGGAATATTGAAAATTTAATCACGAAAACCAATTTGTTCTCCAGGAAGTGATTCGTATTTAATGAATTTTAATTCCCCAGTGGGTATCGTCAGTTACCAATAACGTTCGCGCTTATTGTTTTTTAACTGGCTCTCCAAGGCAGCATCGTAAATCCCGCTACATTTCAATGTTTACTCTCATAACGTTATTAATAGGTCATAACTACAATGTCCTTGCGCTATTAGATATTAGCAGCTAAAACAGCAAAAATTGCTCGTAAGTCAAAGAGGTATTTCAAGATCATCGTAGACTTCATGTTTTTAATGAAAGCGCCAATCCATTCATCAAATTCCGTGTTATTTACGCTCACATGATGAATTAATAAACTTGTTTATGATAAATAGTGCGAAAATAACGGCATTGTTATTCAGAAAAATAGACACGACCTTGACCCGTTGTAATTACGACTGTCTGGGTTAAATACCGAATTTCATTATTTTGTTATTATAATATGCAGTTTAGCCATCGTCGGCGGATAAATCGAAAACATGACATCACTGAAAAGAACAAATTTTACAGTACACAATGAATGTTTCCTTAGTTATATATTTTTAATAACTTGTATACCTATACGAATTCATGTATTAGGTAATTGAATTAGCGCAATAAACGACAAAATGTCGACTTTAGAAGTTTCAAATACCAAACCTCTCTCTACTTGAATAACAAGTTTAAACGATTTTTATTAATATCCATGATCAAATTAAATGTAATAGTATTTATCACCGTTAGCTCAGACCGCTCGCGAGACAACAGCTAAAAATAGCAGCGACGCAAGACGTGAATCAGCTGATGCGGAGTGCATGACGCTGAGGCGATGACAATGGGCTATTCAGCTCCCTTCGCCGCGACCCTAATACGGGACCTTGCTATAACTGTTTAACATGGAAAGTAATTTATTTTACTATTTTTAGATGTTTTAATCGGAACACCAGGAGTTATTTTAAATGGTATGGCATTTTAGTACCATTTATCATTGATCTGAAAATACTCTTTTACCAATAAAAATATTCACGTCACATTTGTTTAAAAAACTGATAAAAATGCAAAATAATACATTTTTTTCTGCTATTCAATACAAATATCTATAAAAACGGAGTAAGAAACGGTTTTTCACCGAAACGTAATTGCTACTAAATTCGGGTTAGCTTGACGTGAATTTAAATTAGCTTACGTTAAAACCGTCCATATTTCGGGATTTCATACGAAATATTCATAATGAGGTTTGAAGTCCGTTATCTCTTTCATTCAAAATTAACTGAACACTTGAACATAATCGGTATTCCCATTTTCATAATTAATACTTATCAGATTACATACTAAGCGCATTCAAATGAATCATATTAGGAGCGAAAACTAATTGCCTCTTTTAATATTAATGTGCCAATTGAAGTGGATTTAAGGACTTTTCAGACTGGATAAAATAATTTAAGGATTTTTTCCCTATATGAATATCCTCAGAACGATGACGAAGTTATGTCGGATGTTATGATTCAGCTTGCTAAGGCCGCGCACCGGATACCATCGTCAACTGATAATCGTATCAGTCAGCATTCGAAAATTACACGCGACCAAATGATTGGTGCCTTCTCTTTTTTTGTCCTTTTATTTTTATTTGTGTATGATTTGTTTCTATTGACAAAACGACTATGATCCCTGAGCCGCCATAAATAAATTTCAGTGGAAATGTCTATCGCTTATCGTTGTTCAGGGGACTTTTTGAACGTGGTACTTTCAGTTCGTCTTGTAACTTATACGACTATGTTAGAATTGATATAATCTAGAATGTCCCTCGTTTGCTCAGGCGACAATATTTTTTAAAATGCTTCTAAAGTATGTACTGGATTTGGTAATTGTTTTATTCTTGCGCGGTAATTTAGTCGTCTGACTGTGATTTCAACAATTCTTCATTCTCTTTTAAATAGATGATAAGATTATTTCATACATAAAATTAATTAAAATCCGATGTCATACTGAGCTGGCGAACCAAACTCGCCAACAGAGATGCTCGCGATTAGTACAATCACATTAAAAATTACATATTAAAACATAGACAACGAAACAGTTTGGATGAAGTCACTTGTTTAATAAAAAAAGATAAGATATAGTAATTTACATAATTAAATAAAGCTCAAGTTGAAGGCTGCTTTACGATAGCAAGATCGTGACTTCGTTAATATACAAGTGAATATAAAATATTTTTATCTTTATAACTTGAATAGCTTTCACAAAAAAAAATTCTAATTTCTAAAATACCTATAAGAATTTTATACCATGACGCTGTGTGAAAATATCTGATAAGATAAATATCAAATCATATACTAATTCTGATATTAGGTATATAAATCATAGAGAACTTAATGCCATTTGATATTACATTTCAATTTCTTTATTTCATTTGAATAAAAACTGATCTAATTAAAATTATGTGTATGAAAATTTTATATAGCCAATGAAATTAATTTTATTTTTGATACAACTACATATAATGGTAATCATAATTATCACCATATTAATTTTCCACTGGAGGAAAGAATGGCATGCCATATAGCAAATGGTTTAGGCGTGGGAGTTTTTCTTGGAGATGTATTCTTCATAGGAAATCTTGTTAAATCATTAACAAATGTTAGGCACATCTGCCTTACTCATAAATTGTGACTCATTAATCTTTAACTGTAGGTGATTTGATGATTTACTGTTTTAAGGGGCTTGTAAGATTCTGTGTTAATAAGTAGGGAAATAACATTTAATGGAAAAAATGTACTAACAGGGCTTGATCACTGTGGTTTTGCGATATTCATATTGATATTTAAAATAAAATAAATTTAAAATTAGTTACTGCAATATTACAATTGGAATTAAGTGAGAAAATTCCACTTAAGGAAAAAAATAAAAATAATGTTTATATGCCTGTAGAAATATTATATTTTTTCCTGAAACTAAATGGATTTAAATAACAATTTCTAATTACTTTAATTTTTACAAATATACTTACAACGGCGAGATAAAGTACAACATTTTGCATAAGTATTCTTGCAACATTTGAAAGTAATTTGAAATAAGTAAGATGTAATGTATGTCCGGTTTTATAGCTTTTTATATAATAAAACTATTAAAATTGTTATATGAGCATGAAACGCAATAGGCAAAAATATGAAAAATAATACATATTAACTTTAAAACTTATATTAATAAAAATTCTTAATATCAATAGTATACACATAGATGGCTGT
>DVWM01000249.1:0-11963 GCA_018235105.1 Junonia coenia | reverse complement strand
AACTTTCGCAATTATAATATTAGTAGGATAACCTGTACTATGTTGTATCTATTTATTTGCTGCAGAAGCATTGTTCAACAATCACATCGGTCGGACTATTTTTTATAAGTTAATTTGTCGACAATATAAAAAATAGACACTTTGAAATTATTGAAACCTATAAATATACGGAATAAAAATGCCAAATAAGTTTCTCTTTTTATGATTATATATTGTAGCAGATACCAAAATAACAAAATTAACGTAATCTAGATAGAATACAGGTTAATTATCTAAGTTAAATTTACTATTTCCGATAATTACGTTTATTATGATTTCTAGCACCAGTAACTTATTAATTGCCTCACAATTTGAGGTATTGTGTGAAACAACAAAAGCTATCATAGAGGCGCACAAAAGAGTTATCAATATTAATGTTTTGAGGGGTCATTAATAACGTCATTACGGTGACTGTCCACCGTAATTGTCTTCGCGAAAAATGGCTACGTTGGTAAAAATGTAGCATCTATTTCTATTATTAATTTAACCGACTTCTTATAAAGAATGTTGTTATCATTTTTTATATATAATTACGCGACGTCTTTCCATTTTTTTATACTTTTTATTTTCTTTTTAGTAACTGTATTGAAGGATGTGAAAAAAAACCATACACAGTTGATCGCCCCATAATTTAAATGACCATAATATATTTATTTACCATACCGTTTGACTATTTAAAATTTGCATACGTGTTATATTTTAGCTAATATACAAATAGAAACTATGAAAACAAAAAGTTACGCGGGTCTTTTCATTTTATTTGATAGTTTATCCGCCTGAGTAGTTCAATATTTGATCAAGATCTGTTGGAAACTTTCCGAGCTGGAAAATGGAACTCCTCAGCGGACGGTAGCAAATCGCCTGCGATTAATGCTAAAAGTCAATATTCAAATTCAATAGTCGGTAATATTTTCTATGAAATTATTATTAATTCGATATGATTTTATTCATAAAGTTTATAAGTACTCGTAATTAATGACAAAACTAAAATTTGAATCGTTTAAAAAATAAATTTTATTAATTTTTTTTCTCTACATATGCAAACAAAGCTTGTGTTCGCATTAATGAATAGTTTGTTATAGCGGACGACGACCTTATTACTACACAATAATACTTATTTTTGTCTGTCCGATAATACGACAAGTGCAACACCTATTTTTAAGCTAATTTGATTGACTATGCTTTCGCGCTTGTATGACACTTACAAACTTTACATTATTTTTTATTTATTTATTATAAAATGAAAACAAAAAGAAACCAATTAAAACACACTTAACAGATTAAAATCAATTCCATGAAAGTAGTGCTAAGATTTAGATAAGTAAGTACTAAGCAAGTTAAACATTTTTTCTTGACTTTCCCGTCTTGCGCTGGGAAAATGAGGTATTGTCATGAGTTTCCCAGCCGCAGTTTTAACATGGCTTTGTGCAATGTGTTTGATCTTTTCTACATTAAGAAAGAACTGGAAAAAAACACATTATTATAGTTTTTAACACGCTTTTATTTAGTTACTGTTTGTGTGTTGTTTTGAAGTTATATTTATTTTAATGTATTAAAGTATTTGTATTTATATTAATTATTTTATTGATGGTTTATCATATTAAGAGATATTTTATGGGCAATAAATTAACAAAGTTATTAATGAGTATTGAGTGCATTTGTTAGCAATATAAAGTACGTAATTATGACTTAAACGCTCATTGCGACGTACGTCTTTTATATAGCTGTTGGCAGTTTATTAAAAACTACACGACTTAAAATATGCACTATACTACAATATTAAGAAAAATTAGGAAATCATTTCTCTTTACATTTCCGCATAAAATTGAAGTAACATTTTAAAGAGAGTTTATAATACTATTCACCACCATTCACCGTTTGATTTTAATTGCATTGCTTTGTCTTTTCTTACAAATCTATTTATTTCATATGAAAACAACGGCTATAGTGAAAGGCAAAAAGCTTTAGGCCGTAGTAATCGTAAACCTACTTTCTTTATGTTAGCAACCATATAAATGAATTCTTAATTGAACTTGATTGACTATATAACTCGTTCTTTTCAATGTAACTGATGTTGTTTATAGTGAGGGGAAATGAGACATTGGGCGACACTTGTTCATTATATTCCAATTATTTTATAGTCTTTTTTTGTGGAATCGCACTAGTTGATTCTTTGTACAACGAAAGATGTTATTGGTCTCGAAAAAAAAAATTACGGATCTCATTCAGAATGTTTTACTAATAAAAAACCAATGTTTAATCGCTCGTACTTTATTTCTAATATTCTTACTTTATTCTGGTTACGGTAAACCGGCTTATTGTTTTCACTTACTATTAATTTCTAATAGGTGGTGCGTGTGCCGTATTAAAAAAAGAAAAACTATTAATATGTACAACATCCTAATTCTGAACTTAGAAAATAAAAATAGCATAATAAACGTTTTAATGGTAGTAGTTTATTATTCCGTGTTATTCCACACGTGGGGAAATAATATTAAACTTAACCCATAGCTCAACTGGCTAGAGCACCTACCCCGGCAAAGCAGAAGCTGCGGGTTCGAATCCTGCTGTGTCGCGAATTTTTGAATTGATGTTTAAGTTTAATATTAATGGTAGTATATAGAGAAAGGTATAGTTGCAGATGTACGTTTTAATGCTGATGATATATACGAAGGTGCACGTAATAATTCCTGTTCACGCGTTGATGGTGCCACGGATACTGCGGGTAGTAACTGGAGTAATTATTATTGTTATGTAGCTAGCCGGTTGGAGATGTAACATTAACGTAACGCATGTAATCAAGTTCGCCGGCGCGGTGTTCGTATATGTATGTTTTCGCACTAGTATGTGGCGCGGCGGCGTTACCGTTAGCGTTATGTCGGAGCCCGCGTGTGCCTCTTATGAGCGCCTATCTCCGGCGCGTTCACACGACGCGCTTCGACTAGGAAGCAATAAACCTACACCCTAACTGCACATATCATTACCGATTGTAACGGCACTCGTATGTGATAACATCTCCGAGGATCGGGCCGCTTCCACTGTCGCAACACAATGATGCCTCAATAACGCCTTATCAAATTGCACCTTCGTAAAGCCGAGAGGCGACTTCTTTTATAATACACTTTTTCTTAACTGCTGTTATTGTTCGATTTTCTATGAAATGACACAGACAAAGTTTTGTTACGGATTCATGTTACGTAAAATTTAAAATTGTAGTCAAACATTTTAGTAAGCAGGAATGTCATTGTAATGAAATCAAATATTAGAGTTACTTCAATGAGAAATTACTTCAGTATTTATTCACTCCTCGATTTAGGATGCGTCAACGGTAGACTTATTATTGTGACTTTGTGTCGCTACTCTTTGTGAAACGTGAGAGCCAAGATATCGTGACAAAATAACGAGAATGTAAACTATTGTTTTAACGAATCGACGTCAAATATTGACAAAAAATGAGTTGTAATTGATATCTACCACTACTACATATAGAGTTTTAAGTGATTTCTAGAAGAAATATGAAAGACACACACAAAATAATAAATCCATGCGTAGAAATGTTTTTTCATAGCCAATCGCCGAAAAAAATGATCTTTTTACAAGCTTACCACAGATTAGTAAGGATAAACTCTGTTCGCGCAATCTTTATTTGCACTTGCGGCGTATTGTCGATAAGCGTAGGCCGCTAAATCGGATTTGCGTATGCCTGTCTACAATTCAAACTACTTGTAAACTAAACATTACCACGAGATTTTTTCTAAACGTTATTTATTTTTCTCGGTTTATAAACTGCTCGTGTGCAGTAGAGATCTATTTAGACGAAGCTTGCGAAGCTGTGTTTTGTAATTGAAATATAATACCTGACGTGAAACTGTTCAAGATTATTCCGTTTTATTATGTATCTTGCTGAATTTTTATACTATACTTTTGTAAATTTTTACCCAATTAAAAGTTTTTATTTAGTACATTTTAAGTGAATTCTGCATTTCACAATCGGGATAAAATATTGCTTAGAATAATTAAATGTCCCAGACTTTCGAGATTGTGATTAATATTAGTTTTAGCTTTTAGAGACAATTAGAGGCAAAAGAGGATTAAACTTTATTTTTTAAAATTATCAAGCCTTAAAAGCCTTGTTTTTAGATAATTTGATAATATTTCATACCTACATGAGAATATTTGTCCAAACGCAGTGATTTCGGTACGGTAAAACGTGACGTAAGATTACAAATCACTCGGGCGAGTCCGTGCCCGGGTTACCGGTGGTAAGGTTCCGTAGTCATGCATATTAAACGCAACTAAGATTTTTACACAGTCGAACGTATTTTCTTTTGTTCTTGTTTGTGTTACCTTTGTTTGATACATGCTCTTGCAACGTAACATGTAGATTGATTAAAGCTATATCAAATATTTAATCTCTGATATCTGCGATTGAACATGAAGATGAAATCTATTCGATTTCAACTAAGGGATTCTAAAGCTATTTCATACTAAATGTCATGAGGCTGATAATAACTTAATCTTACAAAATCTTGTTATTTTAAATGAACGTCACGGTGAACAAACAACAAAATAATAATAGGGGGTCAATGAACTCAAAACAATATGTCGCTTCGCTACCTGCAAGTTGCTCTAATTTACCGCCCGTGTGAAAATTCCACATTTACTCTGAGAATCCGTACAGACTATAAAAACTTTTTATTGTTGTGTCTTAATGTGCCATTGTTGACTCTGATTTCTAGTGACACTTGTAAAACATATCGGTTCTTTAGCTAAATAGCTAGTTGGCGAGTTAATGAAACAAGATGAGTATTAAATCGTATTTAATAAATATAGTTCATGATCCGTGACAATATCCAAATTGCTCATATCAACATTTTTAGACTGTTTTTTGTTTAACACTGATAGCGATCGGCATTATAAGTAGTGATATAAGTGAAAGAGTAATAATGTCGGCGTTATTTGTTAATTTAAGCATATCTATACATAATTAACGGACGTTCACTTGACTATTCATTACTGGCAATTAATTCCCGCGGGTTGCGCTCCGCGGCGCTGAGATCGACCTCGTGGGAAATTAAACTGTGCGCGGCCCGTCTTCTGCCGCCTCCGCCTCCGTCTCCTCGCCGGCCTCGCCGCCCCTTACTCACATATGAACACTTTCTCTCGCGAATTTTCTCATTTTTCTACGTGCACTTTGCAACAGTGCTTGCAAGAATGTGTAATTTGTGCACCGCGCACAAAGATACTTCGTTTGTCGAGAAAAAGACATTGTTTTCCGAATTAATTACCTGTCGTGGGTCCCCCTTTGTCTTTCTCGGCCGCCAGCGCATGGCGCTGTTTATTAAATAATCAAGTGGGTATTGAAATTAGCCTGCGGCTTGCCGGAGGTCCACGTGAGTGGCTCATTAAATATGTAACCGTAATCAGTATTGTACTCGTAACGAACCGCTATGTACCGAAGTCGAGTAAGGAGATTGAAATATTTGTTACAGACGACGTATTGTAGTTCCTAGCTCTATATTGAGCGCTATATCGAAACAAAACTTCCGATAGATTTCTTATGACCACATTCACCACCTACCTAGTCAACTACTGGCTACAGTGCGCTTTCTTTCGCCTTGGCGGAAGGAGCATACAGGCGAATGTTGCAATGAACCGAACGGTTGCCGTGAATCGGATCGAATTAACTCAGCCGCGCCCGATTGCGCCGCCACGCATCAACGCTCGCGGAGAAATTGAAGTGGGTTCGTTACAAACGACTTGCAAAACTTATTGTTTAATTGCTCCATCGCTATTAAATAATATAATTTATACCATTATTATGTCACTTTACGATATTTATTCTTAAAATTATGTACCTATACCTGGCCGAAGACGACGAATTTTAACGAATTGGTATTCTTATGAGATTATACTAGCGTTGATAAACCACTTCGATGGCCTTCGCGGTTCATTCTCCTCAGCTGAAATTTAAAATCTAAAAACTTTCCATTTTTAACCATGAACGTGAAAACTGAATGAATAGTCTTTGGTGTCAAAAATATATCATTCATCATCGTATTCAATTACTCGGAATACATGACATAAGAGCAATTCTCCGTAATAAAGCCATGTTTGCGCCGACACGTCAATGTTATGCAATAGTATCGACAGTGCGATATCGAAGTCTATCGTTCACGGCCTAATTGATACAATGATCGCGTTAGTGTTAGATGAATTATAACGTGTCAGGAGATTCGAGATGGGCGGGAGAGACGTGAGAGCAGTAATTTGTTCATCGTCGGCGCGGCGGCGCTCGCGGCCGCACCGGAGATAACGCCTTATTGCCAGCGCCGCGCCTCCGTCCGCTAACTAACGCTTATTAAACTTGAACAACGCTCCCGCTGATCACTTCACCTAACCATCTTGTTAACTCGCTAAACTTAGATTAATCGTTAGCTTAGACTCGTTGACACGGTTATTTATTTTGCCAATAAAGACGGCTTTTTCCTCAGACGTTAGGCAATTTCCTAAATAGATAATAATTTTCTTTGTTGTAATATTGTTTAAACGATTAAAATAGCGCTGCCTTTTAAAAGTGGGTTGAAAAATACACACAATAGAAAACTCGGTATTACGTGCTGAAATTTCATTGTAGTAGTATTGAAATTTTTACTGAGAATGTGATTTTGTTTTCTTTTAGGCTTTTAATAAATACAAAATCAATTCTTATAGGTATTTCCTTACAACAAAAGAATTGATTAACTAGTTATTGAAGGACCCTTAATGTATTTTAAATAAAGAAAGCATCTTGGTGTAAATAATCTTGGTACATAGGTAGGTAAATGACTTCTTGGTATAGTTTAATATCTTTATAAAGAAACAAAAAACATACGTCATAAAACTATTTACAAAACTACCATTTTATACTTAAAATACTGAGTAGTTGTGAAGGCGTGATACAACACCGCGCGACACGAACTATGTGAAGAAACAAAGGAAGTCATCCAAACGTTCCACGAGACAGTCACGCAAGCGATTTGTTTTCTATAGAGAGTAGCTTCGCGTTCGGCTTGCTGTTAAATTCGACTTGTTTATTTTACTACGAGCAACAATACATTTAGGAAAAACTTTGCAAACAAAACGTCTAGAACTAAAACGTTCATTGAAAACGAAATCGTTACGTAATTAACATGCACATTGTACATTGTTGAATAATTAATAGAATGCGATCTCATAACAAGAGTGTTGACTCGTGCGACTCGCAAGCGGCGAACTACCGTGAAACAGTCCGCGAAGGCTCCGACACGCACAATGGCCGCAGTGTTTGCTCGCTCCTGTTGTGCTGTGTTATACTGCTACCTCCTGCATTTATGAGAAATTGCTATGCGCTGTCGTGGTCAGGGGCTTGATTAAATTTCAAACCGCATTCGTATTTTAGATGCTGTTCTAGCAACAGTTCTATGCATATTTACACATGTTTCCTAAAGTACCTTCATGACATTGAATCTTTTATACAATTGTATTCACCTTATTAATTATTAAGTTTCGATTGCGTTTGACTTTACATTAAAAACAATATAAACATTCAGTTAAATATCTTTATCTCGAATGACACGAAGGATTTGTCAGACCTCGGCCCGTTGCGACCCCGAGGATTGCCAGTGTCAGCATTGGCATATTCCGGCTTAGAGGTGAAACCCAGATTAATGAGATGAGCTTTGGTGCCACATTCGTATAATACTTGTGTAACAGCTATGCTGTCTAATTTCGATATCGTCTAAGTTACTCGCGGAGAGAATTTAAACATTTTGAATTTTATTAGCTGCAATCTCTATAAAGAAATGTATTTATTTACCATTTATTGTATATTGTAAAAGGTAAACTCCCGGAAGTTAATAGAATTTGGGGCACACAACAATGGAGCACGTTGAAACGTAAAACGTTTTGCTTAAGGCGTACAAATTAACTTGTTAAACTAGTAACAATGGAAAGAAGGGAATCACATCAACCTATATAATTTGACCGGGGTCCGCTCGTGACATTTTTTCTTTGTGAAACTATTTCTTTTTCATTGTTTATAAACGAAAATAACCTTCAATTTAGATGTTACGAATCGTTGAGTCTAAACTTTAAAGTTCACTATGGTATTTGCATGAAGGATAGGCCTTGTTAATATAATGTTTAATATTATAAGAAATACCGTTTACAAGTACATAACATAATCAAATTGTTTGTTTTATTTTTTGACAAGCGTATTTTTATAGGTATCATGTCTTGCATTATCTTGTACAAATTTTTTTTCTAATTTTAATTTACGGACTTTTTTCACGGCTGAAAATGTCAGTCCCATCGTGCCCTAATCTAAGTTGAATAACATATAAAATAAAATTATGTACATTATGTGCAGGTACATATGGTACTTACATACATAATCGAAATGAAAAATTATAGTAATTTTTGCTAAACTGCATATATTTTTTAAAGTAACATTTTAACTTCTGAGTAAAATTATAAAAACAACATTTTAAAGTATTAACGTGCAAATTGCAGGCAACTGTCTGATATAAAGAAATGATAGCGCTGAATTAAATCACTGGTATAATCGCACTAATTTTGCTGTGGCTTCGGATCAGACTCGCCTAATTAGCTCAGCGTTTGCATCGGTCTAGAGGCAGCCGGTCAAAGGATTCCCCGCTCATTACGCGCCGCACACCAGCCTCCCGCGGTGTCGGCTCGGGATTGTCGCTAAACGCTTTGAATAAATATAAGCACGGCCGAGTCGACGGAGCGGATTACGGCATTGTGGAAGTTTAAATTTAATTTATGGCAGAAGAAATAGTGTAGATAGAGCATGGCGTAGAGTCAGTCACGGCATAGGCGGACAGTGCGATGCGATGTTCGCGGAAAGCACGATAAGATCGAGGCGGGCACGCCGCGCCCCCCGGCTCCCTCCGCGCCGGCGAACCCCTCAGGATGATTCGTCACGCTGCGTTAATGGCCCAACGACACGCCACCACTTGACTTGTAGTATCTGCAATGATATATAAGTTTAGACAAACAGTTAACTAGTACTTTCTAGACTTTTACCACGACGTAGACACATTGCGAGTATGTATTTTTTAAGATAAGTCTTGCTTTAGGGTTTCTTATTAATATCAAGTTTGAATTAACTATTGTAGTAGTTTTGCTGCACAAAATTGATGCTGTATTTTTGTACGGTACCAAAAAATGGAAAGTCCATTTATAGCTATACTTATCAATCAACAAATTTTCTTATCAGATAGAACTTACGCTAATCCTATTGTACTGAATACTGATGAATAATCTGCAAAACTGTACTTGTAATAGATACATTGAAGAAAAGTTGCATATGTCTCAAGAAGCTCTACCTATTTAAATATAAGTTGGTGACCGCACTAGTTATAATTACTGACGTGAAATATTGTAATAGATATCTACCTTGCAACCAATGTGTGATTTTTAAAACATATTCTTGGATTGGATTCTTGGAACTCTACGAATGCCAGTCTAATCAACGTTGAGTGTATTTCTTATTTATTTTGTGATTATACATATATTGTAATATTAACGTCGACATATATTAGAAATAGAAGATTTAAAAGTAAATACGCACGTGGATTTCGTTATGTAGGCATAACGAAATCCACGTGCGTATTTACTTTGTAACATGTAATTAGTAAAAAACTAGACGACGAAAAGTTTTGTTTAATGATAATATAAAATTTCTATGATAATAGTTGAGGGACAGGGGGCACATGGTGTGGTATTGTAACAGAATATCGTGTGGGCGTGAGCGGGCAGATGGCGGTGTCACTGATTAAAGTTAATTAACTGAAGCCATTTCCGAGCGGCGGGCGTCGTGCGTGTCGCACTGTCACTGCACCGCCCGCGAGCCGCTACTGCAGCCTTATGTCTACGCGGTCACCGACATCGATTATGTCAATTAAATTACCCTGAAATGTAACTACCGTGGAAAAAGAGACGACTCGTGACATACCATTCAGTAAATACGTCACTTTATTATGAATTACAACTTTAACGAGGTTCTTTGTAAATACTTTCATGTTAAACAAATGCACGGAAGTGCATTATTTACATGTAACATCTAATGGCTTACAAACTCTGGTTGTCAGCGGAGGATCTGCAGTGGGACCGTGTAGCCCTATCGACGGCGCGCCGCCCGCAAGATTTATCGCTCGTCCGCACGCAGCTGGCGCGCTGCCCATCGTCCTCGCGCCCTTTTATTACCGCCTAAAACACGCCCGGCGCGTTAATTTGTTTGCTCTGACGCGGCCCAGCTAATGAATCGCCCCGAGCCGGACCCGTGTCCACAACCCCGCTTAGAATTAAACTTTACGCCCTTTGAATCACTACAACCTGCAAATAAATCGTAAATCACAATGTTGTTTGAACGACGCCGCCAATTACCGCGAAAAGGCACTAACTGTTTTGATTATGTACTTAATCTAGTTACCGATGAGTCGGGTCGGTCGCAGTCTGGCTCGTCGGTATGATACAATCGTGCAGCTGTTGAATGTGTGAAGATGTGTTGTTTAATAGATATGTGGAGCGCACTGTTTTAGCACGAGTGATTCAGACGCTCTCAGGTGAGGTCGCATTCCGCGCGCCGATCTACCTGCGCGCCCAAAATATCCGCTTCACGCGCACTGCCCGCCCGCCTTCGCATTTCTACGCACTGATTATTTTGAAAGTTTTACTCGTGATGTTTCTTTCGTTTTATTTGTATATTCAACACTTTATTTTTTCGCCGATACAGTTCTTGGAACAAAAATTTTCCGAGTACCTTTACGCAATAACTAACAGGTGGCGCTACGTTACTTATCTATCACCTCGGAGTAAAGGGTCTTCTTATTTCGCCGTAAACGTTTTCTTCTTTTTGTTTGGTTCACCACTTAATTAGGTACTGCTCGTAAAACTGTCTTCCTCATCTTATATTTACCGCGTTTGCCCTTTTTATTATCCGATTACATGGGCTGCGCGGTTTTGCAAAGCGTTCCGTAGCGCGAGGGGAGCACTTTCATTTGTTTCTTCAGAAATTACTTCAGACGATCTCGTTGCTCCTTTAAATCGGAGTGGAACAACTCATTCATGAAGAACACAATAAAATATAATTAGCGAACGTTTTTGTGCGTTTTATTTGTGCCGTCGAGGGGCATAATTAATGTTTATACCGATATGATTACGGTTGGTCAGGCTTATCAGTTCGGGTCCTTTGGGTGAAATTTGTCGTGTTACCTGCATTGTGATATAATATCGACGCAATATGCGAAACCTTTTCGCTTTGATGTTTAAACCAGTTGAAACGAGGTTGAAGCGAAATATGAATGGTTGATATTTGATGATCGGGCGCAACGTCGCGCGGAGCTCGTTGAGGATAGCGTGGCGTTGCAATTAGCAGGGCACTCGACGCCTCGCCGTCCGCAAACCACGGCTCAGAATCCACTTGTGTGTCGCCACGCAAATTAAAACGTACCACTCGACCTGATCGCGCTCTCAAACACCAATTCGTTTATCCAATGAATCATTTAACAGTGTTTTTTTATTTATCAATTTGTTTCGTGCATAACTACACCGACCCTGTTTTTGAATTATAACATGGATATATGCATTTATTTTGAGTTCTAGCACAAAATATGTTAATTTATATAAATACTTGATGTAATCTAGACAATAATAGAAGCAAGACGATTGGTATTTCTATATATTTCCCTCGCATTGTTGAATAAATCTTAAATTTTGTTAAAACAAGCTAAGTTTATGGTGAGATTAGTTAAACGTTACGGAGGGTTAACATTTAAATTTGTTAGCGTCCTAACCAGCCAGCGTGAAAGCTGGCAAGACTAAAAGATTAGTTGTCGGGGCCCGTCGGAACGCGAAGTCCCACGGGCGCGCCTCCTTGT
>DVWM01000248.1:0-11972 GCA_018235105.1 Junonia coenia | reverse complement strand
CCCTCTGTTGGACCTAGGACCCCGCAACCTCCATCCAGCCCGCTCCGGCAACAGCGCGTATGTCGTCAGTCCAACGGGCCAGAGGGCGTCCTACACTACGTTTGCCAAGACGCGGTCTCCACTCCAGAATTCTTCAACGGCCATCGGTCCTATGACAAACGTGGCCGGCCCATTGCCACTTCAGCTTGCTGATTTCGGTGTCGGTTGGACTATGTCGGTTACTTTGGTTATCTCACGGATTACCTCATTCCTGATTTTACCCTTGAGACTCCAAGCATAGCTCGCTCCACAGCACGCTGAGCGACGTTAAATCTGTTGCCCCACTATCGGTGTCCACATCTCGGCATTAATAATTAATTACTTTTGAGTTTTTCCACCATTTACATACTACTGAAATAATTAAATCCCAAGCACATACCAATAACTGACTTGGCGAAACTCCTATTCTTGAGAGTAGCGAGCCCCAAGTCGCCGATCTTGACGCTACCCGTCGTACCCGTTATGAAGATGTTGTCGCATTTGAGATCTCTGCAAATATATTAAATTCTTTAATTGTCTTTATTTACAAAACGCACATATCGTCACTGAAAAGCCACAACTACTAAAGCACCACGGTTTCCTGTGACGCTTAAGTAGTTTTGGCTATTCAGTGACGATATCATTTTTTACAAACACCAATCAACACCTGTAGCCTTTTTAAACTACGTGAATATATTAAATTTTTAACATCAAATTATCAATTCCAATTAGTTATTACTGGAATAACATGAAATGATAAATAAACAAGTAACAGTACAATATACATGAATATAATATGAAAAAATGCCTACATACATTTTTTTGTTATAGAATTTGATACGGAAAAAAATATCTAAATACTCATTAATAAAATAATAATAGGTGATATAGAAACAAATCAAGCCCGTTATACCTTGACCTCTTACCTATGTATAATAGGTGGCGTTCTCGAGTGCAGGAAGTTCAGGCCCTTCAGGATCTGCCGGCACCACGACTTGAGGACCTTCGGGTTGATGCGCTTGAAGCGACGGAGATATCTGAAATTAAGATAATACTTAACAATCTATCTTTATGGTGTAGTGGCCCGGTACGTGCTCCTCTTATAACGAAAATTGGGATTTATTTTCATATATAAATATGTCGCGAATTTCATCCTGCTAGACCACTCGAATTTCAAACCTCTTTTACTTTTATGCACCCCTGGTACAATTACCAGAAGATGGTACCAGGACATCATAAACAGGAAAAGTATTAGTAATTGTGGCTAAGCTGTCTCTATCGTGCTCGTCATTTGTTTCAACCTCCTCCAGTTTATGCTCTCCTGGTACCATTTATAGGGGGACTATAAACCAAAAGCTGGACAGTAATTATTGTAAATGGCAACCTCCATCGTGCCATTCAGACAAACTTTTGACCTTCTTTAGTTTATCCTCTCCTGGTAACTTCGCAGTTGATATATTTCATTTTGGACCATCTTTTATACACACTATACAAAAAATACAAAATTATGAAAAGCAGCCATACTACTAAAATATTGTAAGAATATGTCTTTTTCATCCTAGCACCAGGGTCTCTAGCCTGGGTATTGACTTAACCAGGGTATTGACAGGTTACAGATTTTTATGCAAAGCGATTGCCGTCTGAACTCCGCAACACGGCGTTAATAGCGCGTTCAGCAACACTACACCACTACTGTAAGAACACAACACTGTAAACAATACTGTAAGATATTACTCAAGTAATTCAAAATTCATACGTTTTAAGCGTCCCGGAGACCATGAGCTCTGTGATGAGCACGATGTTCTTCTTCTTGGCGACAGTCCCCTCCCAGTAGTTGTAGAAACGGACGATGTTCGGGTGCTGAAGCTTCTTTAACATGTCCGCCTCTTCGCGGAACCGGAGCCGTTCCGTTTTATTTAGCTTTTTCTCCTGAAAGATAATTAATTTTATTATGGTAAGATTTTTAATTCGAGTCAGTAAAATGACATTTCCAGTGTTGCAGGTTTTTATTCCCAATTAAATAGTGATGTAGTAGAATCAAGATTTTACAATAAAAGTTAGTCGAGTCGAGTACATTTTTATTCAATATTAAAATGCCTTTATAAATAAAAATTTATAGACAGGAGACATATACGTGAACCAAACATCCAAATTTCAATCAAGCAGAGAGTTACGTCGCCTCGTAGCGTAAATACTTGCTTCAAGCCTTCATGCTTGAAGATCATTCATGCTTGATATCGATTGCCGAACATCACTATTTTTAGTTTAAGTGACACTTGCACGTGTCATTTTACTGACTCGAATTACTAATCGTACCATAGTAGGTTTATTTCTTTTACTATGGGATACAATATGCTTTTTTTGGTACTAATGTAATAGCCCGTAAATGTTCCACTAATGGGTAAAGGCCTCTTCTTCTATTAAGGTGAAGGGCTTTTTAATCTAACAAGTTGCTTGACTGTGGGTTAAATATACAAGAGTCAGAGTTTCTTCCAGAACATGCAGATTTGCTCGCTATGTTCTCCTTCATCGCCGAGCGCGACATGATTTTAAACACGAGTACTTGAACATTCAGTGGTGCAACCCAGGGTTTTCCATTTATATCGACGTGTTCTTACTGCTAGGATATCTCTTATTACCTTTACCGTTATTATACTCGGAAACTCTTTACAAGTTTAATAACGTGTGTAACGAATAAACTCAAAAATTACATGACGGATTTCAAAAATTCTTTCACCTTTGGAATGCTGGTTCATCCTGGGTTAACATAGGCAATATTTAAACGCCATTTACTATATAATAGTGTACATATAAGTGCTAGTACTCACGAGCAGCTCGCACCAGGCGACGGCGACGCCGGTCTGCGTGTCGAGGCCGTGGTACACCGTCTTGAACGAGCCGCGACCCACCTCCTTGTCGTACTTGAAGAACCTATGCGGAAACACGTTATTAAACTACTATATACTTATACCATAAATGTGATAGCAACTCCTGTTTGACTGTTCGTTTAGTTGTAAAGCGTGAACTCAACCAACTTTAAATGTCTGAACACGAGTCAAATTAAAATTTACGCATGCTAGTCAAAGTAAACTCGAGTCTGATTTTGATACCTAAGGATTTGAATAGAGGAAAAAAGAAATAATAGAAAAGAAACGAATTATTTTTTTTTAAATCATAAAAATTTAATGTTAAAGATTATAATAAGACATACCTTCCACACGGAGACACGCCAATAGGTTCTTCCTCATCTTCCTTATCAGCCTTTTCTTTATCCTTCTCTTTCTCATATATAGGATCGTAAACTAGTCCTGCGAACAATATATTACTGTTCATTGTACTAATCTCAATCATTACTAATTTAAAGATTTTTTTAGACCAATGCAAAATAACACACCTTGTTTACGGTTAATTAAAAAAATAATCTCAAATGAGACATTTAATGAATCATTATTTTATATCAAATAATGACGATACATGACATAAATAACAACAATTAAACTCTTTTAGGTTCAAGATAAACTCAAATATCGAGGATTCCATATAATAGTATTCTGATTTTCCACTTTCGAAATAAGATAAAATACTGATTTAGATAGTCATAACATAGACGGAATATATTAGATATAGAAAAATTAGGAGATTCTTTTCGCCATAACTTACGGAACCCTAAAAAACATCCGCTGGACATGACCTACAATGACGTGTGCAAATTAGTAATATCGATCGGAGCACTTATCTGATAAATCAGATCATGACACTTATGACGGCTTGGTGGTTATAACAAATGGTGAACGAAACAGTGATATATTTAATAGGTAAAATGTGATAATTAATAATTATGCTAGATAAGATGCAGCGAAATTTTTTTCTTTATTTATACTTTTACTAAAAATACCAAAACTTAGACCATTTTCACTACCTTAACTATAAATTTAAACTTTAAACTTACATTTTAATTCAATTACCTTCATTATTAATATCAATCTTCCAACAACAATAAACAGAAGACAATGTTAAGTCCAAGAAGAGAGGGTGGGGATGATTGTTAAAATCGTGCTTGTGATAGTACTTTTTAATTTAATTTTTGTTATTATGGCTTTTAGTTATGCCATACAGTGCTTAGTATGTCACATTTTAATTATGTCACATAAAATGTAGAAGACATGATTGTATTCTTATGGAATGTACCCAAACTACCTGACCGATATAGGGGAGGGGGTTCTTCAAAACACTATGCTAGGTTACGAAGGAAAGTGGAGGATGTAAGTCTCGTAGTTGTTGATTTAGAATCGAAAATTAAAAAAAAAACTGTCGTTGAGTCAATATTCGAGTCTAAACCTAAAAACAAGGTCACTAAAATCCATTTTTCTCACACTAGGCACGTGACCTTGGAAGAGGAGAGTCAAGTCTTGGTAAAGAGGTGGTCGAAATCTCTTAATAAATAGGACACATAGTTGCTATGTTCCATTAAAGATAAAAGTGGTCGACAGCAAAAAAAAAGAAGTGTACTAAATTACCGTACGTAAATAATATACGGTTAACCATACCATTCTGCGGTTCTTGTGGCTGTTCCTGCTCATTTGCATCAGGGGGTGGGTGCGGGATGATGGGGGCTCCCTTCTCCGTGGCGGCCGCTATTTCAATGTTTTCTTCCTGTGATTTTATCATCATTATGACTCACACTCAACTTTAAACACACATAACATTAAAATCACGTGATCCGAAAATTCGAAAATAATGTAAACACCGGGACCATAACAAACATCGTTATAACATATGCAGATGTCATGAATAGAGATCGAACTCGCGACCGTCAGTACTTCAGTCAGTTGCAGTGACCACTGCGCCAATTTGTCTAGCAAGACGATTATTAGCTCTCTTATCTTGTTTTCATTTCCACGATACACGTTTTCTTAGAAGAATCGATTACTGTTAGAGTATTTGTCATCGTGTTTACCATTTTTACCATGTTTACCATTTTTGAGGATATTTTTTAAATTGATTTTTTTCCTATGTATAATAAAATTAGATTTCTAAAAACATAAGTTCAGCATAATGTATAATTTTCGCTATTTATATGACAAAGTAACAACTATTGATTAAATTGAAAAACCTTCAAGGCTACATACTACAAGCAATAGTAAAATATGACCATACATATTTTTTGGTACCTTAAAAATTTTTCTTGCCAAATAGTCCTAACAGTAAAACACTTATCACTCATTGGTCACTGGCATTTAGGAACAAGCCCAACTCACCAGATCCTGCTCAGAGATGAAGGCATCGTCCTCCAGCCTGGCCACCAGTTTGTTCCCACTGTCATCTAATTCAGGGTCACACAACGCGCCTTGCCCAGAACTACGCCTGCGATAGCCGCCCACGCCCACGCCCACCACTGGTTGACTTGCCTGGGGGAACATAAGAATGTTTCATAGGGTTTTTTTAATCAAAATTAGCAGAGCAAGGTTTACTTGTAATACATCGATCAGAGTCCATTATCACATGCAGCACCAGAGCATTCATAAATACGTTGTTGAGTAAAAAAGTAGTGAAGAATAGGAGTCGAGGAAAACAAATTACGCCGATTTTCTGTAAGTGCCAATAATGCAGATTAATAATGTAGTTCGGCGATGGTGACTTAACATCACGTGCCCTGCGCATTTACCCAATATTTTTATATTAAAATCACCAAATTTTATTTTATAAATTTGGTTTTAGTTACAAATTAATAATACCAACAAATTGCAAAACTTTATCTGTTTATCCACTATATTTTAAGCATGATAGTGCGTTTGTTTGTTACGCTGTCAGTCCCTCGATCCATCAAAATGTATTTCGGTAGTTAGGAACAGTGATAGTTTTAAGCAAAGTAAACGCCGTTTATTCATTTTTACATCAATCATACTGGACACTTCGCACCAAACAACGTATAAAGTTATAAGAACTACATAACACTAGATAATGATTATAAAATGAAGTTCCCCACCGCAACTTTGTGTCTGAACGTGTTAAATAATACTCCTCGATGTTCATCCGATTTCCACCAATGGACATAGTATTTTTTCCTAATTAGGAAGGTTCAGGTGTACTAAGACTTGAGATTTTGTGTATATCAGCAGAAGTATGGCAATAACTGTTCGAGATATCGGAATTACTCTTAATTAAGAAAATTGGAACTTTTACTTTAAAAAATATCTAGAAAGAAGAAAGAGCCAGCAGCAGCAATGGGCCTCTTTACATAAACCCTCTGGTTACTTGACCATAATTTACACTTTTTATCGAATTGGTCTAAACTCAAAAACGATCCCATTCAACCAAGATGAAAAAGAATGGCTGTTGTATCCAAAGCCTCGTCTTCAAAGCCTGATGTTCCTGACAACAACAGCAAGTATACATACGAAGCTGGTGGTGAGCGAGTTGAGCATGTCGAAGGTGCTGCTCTGCTGCGTGTGGATGATGGCCAGCGCGTTGTACGGTCACCCTTGAGCTGAACCAATAGCTGGTGTACCCAGAGCCCAATGTTCCCGACAACATCAGCAGGTATACGTACGACGCTGGTGGTGAGCGAGTTGAGCATGTCGAAGGTGCTGCTCTGCTGCGTGTGGATGATGGCCAGCGCGTTGTAGGGCCGCGCGCCCAGCACCGGCGTCTTCATCACGCCCACCTCGCCGCCCACCACCACCTGGGGGAAACACGTTTGTATGAATATATGATGAGTTGTTATGAATGGTGACTTGATTTAGAAGGTTTATGAGGAAAATATGTTTAGAGAAACAATTTTAGTGTGCTAGTTCCAACATGACATAAAGCGAAATACTTATATGAGTGAACAATGAGTTACCATGAAAATTGACTACATTTTGAAGGTGCAAGAAACCGTTGCCGAATCGAAAATTTAAGGGTAAGTTCAGAAATACAATCTAGTGCGCTGATAAAACAGTATTCAAACAGGCAATTTATTTGATCAAATACACTTCGGTGAAAATAGCTACACAGTAAATGCATAGTGTCCTCCTCATAAATTCTTTCAGTTTATCTATAAAATCATTCCAGATGACATTATTTCCAGTCAATGAACTGATTTGTGTTTCGACAAACACAATTTCAGTTTTTTTTGCCATTTCATGTCTTATCAGTATTTAAAACATCATTTCATTCAATCTACTTTTGTTATTGCTTGGAACCGAACAATTGATTATTATACGCAAAACCCATATAAAATATCTCAACAGAATTACAACCTGCTAAAAAACCAAAGCGCGTACACACAGGTCATCCTAGGACACGCGCTCCGAATAATAGAAATGAAAAATGTACATAACGCTTAACTTGTTAAAATTATTAAGGTATAGAATGACCAGTGTCAGAATAAAAAAGACGCCTATTGCCTAATCTTGCTAAAGCTATCTCTATATGTTTATAAAGCAACTTACCCCATGTTACAGCTAATCACTTAAGCGACAAAATGTTTAAGTGGATTAAACGACAAAATGTCAGACGGAGAAGAAATCTGCACGCGATACATAAAATTCGATACGAACTCGCGATTTATAATCGTGTTCTATTCTTATCAGGAGGCGAGATTCATTTTACTGTTTTATTGGCTATAAAACTCCGTATAACGGTGTGATAATCTATGATAAGATTTAAACGGAAGCCAGTTAGCACCTTGAAGGTTTTCTCCTTGCCATGCACGGTCTTCTCCTTCGCCGGCAGAACGGTGGAGTCCAGGTGGTGTGTGGGCTGCGGGATCTGATGGTGTAGGCCAGATGTCATCTGCAAGAGGAAACATACGTTTTTAGATTGCGCTATTGAAATTTAGATAATAAAACAAAGTTAGCTCAGACTTTGTTTGAGAAGTGCTATTGCTAAAATTACTATTTACATTCAGACGCGGACGATTACCTTTCTAAATTAAGCAATCAATATTTGGTATCTATAAATTCCGTTGTATTATACAAATGAAATTGGACACCACATTAAATTATTCCAAGAACCTCAATTTCTCAAAATTAAGATTTCTTCTATCGTAAAATTATCAAACTTTTTCCCAAATCGATTGGTTCCTTCAAAATCACAAAATTCTCAGTTATTCTCCATCACAAAACCTTTTCAACATTACAGCTGACAACATAATTATACCAAAAGAAACTAAAACTTACGAAATACATAATTCAATGCGCTAATCAATTATACCTATAGTTTTAAGTGCTTTACACAAATCCCCGAATTCCTTAAATTCAGGTTTCCTCTGTCACAAAATCAACAGCTCAATAAGCGCATAATATGCCTAACATATTAATAATACTACTCAGACATTGCACCATCTTGCTAATATTATAATACGAAATTAAGTTTGTTTTTCCGCTTGTACACCATAACTAGTAAACCTATTACCATAATGATAGGATAATATCTTTTGTCCCGTAAAAAAACCTACTCCTCGACAGTTTTCTTCCAGCGATAAACAACATTCGCCCGCTAGTTCGAAACACGTAGGTAATTCAATTTGCTAAACTACTATACCAAGTGGAGCTATTCGTCAATCTCCGCGAGGTCGCAATCCGCGATCATTTCGCTCAGATTAAACCCGGGAACTGCGACGACAGGATCAATTGGACGTCTCTATTTATCCCAACTGTATTCTTTGATATGACAATCGGCATGCGGATGTCCTATTATTAAAGGTATACTTGTGGTCAGGTATTTAAATTTTAGCAGGTAATGTTAAAGACAGACTTTTGAATTTTGACACTATTTGGTTACTATCGCTGGGAAGAAAAGGTAAAGAAGGCAGATGTATTTTTGGTCAGATATTAGGACATAGACTACATCGTGTCAAAAATATAACATGAGAGGAGTGAAATGAGGTAAAAGTATTTATTCAAACGAAATCGAGGCAAATACACTAGCGATAAGTAAGCAGACAGTCCAAGGCCTTGCATTTTAAAAGCTAAATATATAAACAATACCACATAATGTAATGTACTCGATATTTTCCGTGTGCCATCACATTAGTATCTACTAAGGACAATAAATAGCTTTATATATCCTTAGCCCTTTATATTATATCACTACAATGACAGACAGACAGACGATGTAACAGGATTAGTTGTAAATCTTAGGAATTTCCTCAACAGGCGAGACTGGCTACTTCGAGAGATAAATTTCAAGTACTCACTATCTATATAGGTAATCAATACGAATAACATAGTATTTTACAATCGATCACGAATTTTCCGTAAAAATTAGTAAATATTTAATAAGAGGATATCTTAATAGCCAGTAATTATTACCGTTAATGCTGTGTACATCCACTAATGTGAGAATAATTTTGACTCACACTTCATAAAATCACGTATGTCGCACAGAAATATGTAAATATACCTATCTATTTCTTAGAACAATTCTATAATGAAATACCCTATTAATTATAATTTAACTGACAACATTAATGGCAATCTATTATTGATAAATTATTTAAGAAAAAACAATAAAACAACCTACCAAATTAATATCCAATCACGAAAACACAACATCATTAAATAAACACATTGTTAAACATTCCAATCACTATCACTAAAATTCACAGAGTCCAAACCATAACTCAAATAACAAAAAAAAAGAAAAAAAAACAAAAGGAAAAAGCGCGCGAAATCAATCCTAAAACGAGCAGCGTTTGACTGACACTGGTCCATTCATAACAAACACGGCGATAAAGCTTCAGAAACGCATAGTGCGTAAGGCCGATGACATACTATGCACGTGAACGCTAACAGGAAAATTTGTATACGATATTATCGGTGAATATTGATGTTTCTTTTCCATTATCGAACTGTTTACGTCTGGAATAACTTGTGGTTTTTATAATGTTTAAATTCCATTAATTTTTAATTCATTGTTGTAATTTTATTGAAGTTTATCGATCTAAATATAACACAAAAAATATCAAAAAAGTGAGCCTAATAATAATATAACAAAATGAATTTAGGTAATCGTAAAAATTTATTATAGAAAATGTTTTTATCGGAGATTTTTATTCATACGCAGAGTATGCCCTTGCTTAGAGACAGAAAATAACGTTATCAAACTAGATGTACGTTTTAGATATCATAATCATTACATTCCTAAGTCGTTTATCTGACTGGTCTATACAACTATGTAGTGGAAAACTGCTCATATCCTATATAGAAATGAAAGTTGACGTGTTTATTTGTAGTATTCACCGATCAAAGAGAATTTAACCGTAAATATCCATTTTAATGTTTTCTGAATGTATTTTCATCACCTAATAAATTTTGGGAAAACCACACACACGAAAGGGGCAAAGTCAGCGTAAACCAGCTGATATTGGGTAGCTCTTAGGACTTCATTTAGGATTTGTCTTAAGCCCTTATCCCTTGCTTGTTCATGTTTGGTGTGACATATATTAATGAACCAGTGAACGCATTACACCAGGAAACGGGCTAATGTTTTATTTTTATCAGTGACCTAGCAGACAAACCAGGCTTCGCTCGGTTATAACTAGCTTTTTTTGAAAAATTAATATAGCTTATGTTCACTGGAGTAGTGAAACTAACAGTGTCAAAAAATTCGGTCATTTTATTTCGGAGCCTATTCAATTTAATCAAACATACAATCAAATCTTTCCTCTTTATAGTATTGTACATTAAATCGCAGTCGAAACGCCACAACGTTTGAAGGATACAACACAAAGCCGCTAGGTCTTCGGGCGGCCTAAAAGCTGAAACGGTGCATTATGGATAACGATGAGTATGACGGCACAATCTTTACTCAGAAAGGATTCTGATAAGGCGTCAGTTATCGCGCCGTGATGTAACGGCATTCCGCGCCGCTGACAGAAAAGGTCGCGGTATAATTACGTGGCGTTAACGTAATTACTAATTAGGCTTTATCGTATCTAAACAGAAACTAGGTACACCTAAAGATTATAAGCGCGTTTATAAAATGTGTGAGGAATTTGAACGGCTGTTTTTTAATTGTTTTCGAAGCATTGAAACATTGAATGTTGTATTGGATGAATTATTATTTCGAAATATTTTAGATAAAGAGTAATTACCGAAAAATACTTGAAATTATTATAATAAGAAAAAAACCAACGATTTTTTTCACGCTACTCTTCAAATTCTGCAGTGTGTGACTTGTATTAATCAATACTTTATCGTGTTGTATGCTTGCCAAAATTTGATGACTAAAAATCATGTAGTTATCTATCAACGTTTAAACTATTACATATTTATACTTAATCCACCAATCAGAAATAGCCATTTAAATGACAAATACTTAATTAGATACAACAGCCGCGTAATGAAAACTCGTTAGGATAAACGCAAGGCGAGATATAATGACGATTATTTGAGAAGAAAATTGTTGAGAAACATCGAAAACACACATTATATTATTCCGAGAAGTAAAGAAGCAAATAAAATGATTTCGTACCGTAATACGTGACCTGGAGACGTGTTGGAGGTTTACCTAAAATACTAGGAAATATTAAAATGTTAACTACAGTCGCGGATAATTTAACCGCATCAGTGAGACATGAGGTTTCAAGCGTTTTACGGAAATTATCAGTATTTGCAAATTACAATTACTTAACTTATTCTTTGTATTACTAAATAGGTAATTAAATATAGTGCTGTTTTATATTAGTATGGTGAACATGTTGACTTTTTTAAGGATTGATATTTCGTTCGAATTGAGTTAGCCAATATTTATTTCAACATTCAAACGATGAACATATTTTTAACAAAAAACGTTCTCAATTTCAGAACTTTATTTGCAATACAAATAGTAGTTCAGAAATTATTCGGGCCTGTGCAAATTATTGGGAATTCCGAACGATTTGAATTCGAATGATACTCGAAAAATCAATTAATAGAATTTCATTTCGTACAGCAATAATTAATATTTAAATAATTTATACAATTTTT
>DVWM01000247.1:0-11975 GCA_018235105.1 Junonia coenia | reverse complement strand
ATAGAGGGGACTTGTGCGGAAAAAGGACTTCATTTGAAAAACGGCCGCTGTCGCTTCCGGCGAGCTGGCCGGCGACCTCCGCTTCGGCGACCGGCGCCAGTTCCGCCGAGCCTGAGGACCCGATGGCGATGTCGCACCTCCTATGCAACCTTTTCGACACCATTAACAAGCCACCAAACCTTCAATCGAGCGCATCTACTACTGCCTCGTCTACCATACCCTACGATATCTGGGCACTTCCCTCCTGTAGCTCGTTACAGAACAGTGCGACACCTAATATTCGTGAGTACAATACCGTTTCCAATAATAACAACCAAAGCCATTCTAAGGAGGATAATTCTAGCGGATCACCCGGCACCTCCTCGTCGGTCTCCATAACGTGTTTCCGCTGCGAGGAACGTACTCCGACGACGCGATGCCTTGAATGTAACGACCTTTTCTGTCATGAGTGCTGTCATAAAGTTACCTCTGATTGCCAACTGAGAGAACACACTTTGCTCCCTATTCATCAAATATCACCCATCGGAGCTCGACCTAACTCTGTCACGAATGATAAGGAAGTGATGTATTGCGAGCTGCACGGCGATCCTGTCAGATATTACTGCGAAGCCTGTATCATTTTCATATGCCAAGAGTGTACACTATGGGTACATAAAGATCACTGCTACTCTCCAATAAAAGGTGCACTCGACATGTGTAGAATCGGAGTTTTTAGAGCTATAGAGGATACTAAAACAGGCACAAAGGCTATTAAGACTGCCATAGATCGTGCTGTAGCGATGTCGAAGGCTTACGAGAAAGAAACTGCAGAAGCTAACATGAAAATTCGTAAAGCTATGCGTTGTTTTGCGCAGGCGATTGAAGATCGAGAAAAATATCTGTTAGATAAGGTAGAGAAAATGCGCCAAGCAAAGATGAATGAATTGACAGACCACATGAATACTCTTAGAGGTATTCTTGCTGGTTTAGCGCACACCAATGAAACTCTTGTGCGTAGTATGGATTCCGAAGGTATCGATTTATTTATGGCCAAGGAAAAAGGAAGAGCTCAAGTGGATTATTTTTCTTGCATGTTCAAGAATATGTATATCACAGAAGAACGCATTATGTTTATACCACCCAATTATGATTTAGTAGATCAAATTAAAAGACAGTGTGATGTACAATCAGCGCCTGCGAATTCAATGCATTCATTAAGTTCATCTTCATCGCTTCAATCGCGACAGTCGCTACTACATTCTTTACAATCTGCTCAAACGTTTACTCCTCTGTCTTATCAGATGCCAGTTACTAATAGCCTACGGTCATTACCTGATTACTCAAACAGCCACACACGTTCAACGAATTACTATGATCATAGTATCTCTTCTAGTATAGCTTTAGATACTAATTCAGCTCGCGGTATTGGACAAGCTATACCTGGATATTGGATGTCGGTATCCGTGAAGCCTACTCGAAGTCCTGTATCAGGAGTTCCAATGTTCTCGTTTGGCAGAGAAGGGCAAGACGAAGGCCAAGTATCCAGACCCTGGGGATTGTGTGTAGATAGAGAAGGTAATATTATAGTTGCAGATAGAAGAAATAATCGCATACAGATATTCAATAGTCGTGGAGAATTCAGAACAATGTTCGGGTCTAAAGGAACAGGACCAGGAGAATTCGACCTTCCCGCTGGTATAACGACGGATACTTACGGACGTATTATTGTCATTGATAAGGACAATCATAGAGTCCAGATATTTACATCTTCTGGTAATTTTATACTTAAGTTTGGTTCCTTTGGCAAAGAATGTGGCCAATTCCAATACCCATGGGATGTCGCTGTAAATACGTTAGGTAATATTGTTGTAACCGATACTCGCAACCATCGCATACAATTATTTACTAGTGACGGTACTTATATAACCAAGTTTGTTTTCGAAGGGGCTAATCCCGCTAAAATGCTAAAAGGTCCAACAACACCGAGAGGTGTCTGTTTCACGACGTCTGGAAATATTATTGTATCTGATTTTGAGAATCATCGTTTGCTGATGGTGGACCCGACATTGTCGAAGGTTCTTCACTGCGTAGGTAGAGAAGGTTCGGGTATCGGTGAACTTAATCGCCCATCTGGTATAGTAACAGATGATGATGGGCGTATAATTGTAGCCGATTCAAAGAATCATCGCGTACTTGTTTTTACTTCAGAATTGCGTATCTTATGGGCTGTGGACTTAAAGAGCCCCGGCTTGGACGACAAAGATCGTCCCAGTGACGTAGCCCTTACTCCTGAAGGGTTCCTTGTTGTATTGTTCGAGACCTTGCCTGACACCGCCCGCGATATTACATCTCACGGCAAGCAATACATCAAAGTATATTAATGGATTGAAAGAACTGAGTGAAACTAACGATATAGGCCTCAGGTCTATTAATTTTATTTTTGTTTTGTTTAATTTGTGATTACTTTCATAATGTGCCAATTTTATTATTAATGTTTGGGAAATCTGAAACGAGCTTAGCTTGTGTGGAGAATTTTTGTTTTTTCATACTAATATGTTTTGAGCAAATAATTTCTCCTTAAATTCTTTGGTAAGCATTCGTTACCATATGTTTTGATATCAATTTCGTATGGGACTAGTCTTTAAAGACCAAACTTTGTTTGCAATGTTGTATCACGCGACAATTTTGATCTTTTACGTCAAAGAATTTTTTTAAGATTGGATTTTTCTATTTTAAATTTTTAATACGTAAAGATATCCACAGTTGTCCTAATTTTGACTGACTTAAATTTTATGCATTGCATAATCAAAGAATATAAAGCTTCTATTATAGATAAAAGATCACATTGTGATTTAAAAGATGTTTTTATGTGAGATAATTTAAAATTAACTTGAAAAGT
The DNA here is from genome assembly GCA_018235105.1 of Junonia coenia. Lineage (NCBI taxonomy): Eukaryota > Metazoa > Arthropoda > Insecta > Lepidoptera > Nymphalidae > Junonia > Junonia coenia. The sequence continues at coordinate 9,097 of DVWM01000247.1, read as the reverse complement.
ATTTTTTCAAAATGTTACTTTTGCTTTTTTTAACTTGGTTAAATAATTAATGCACACGTTAATACGTATTTTTATATTAAGTTATTTTTCATATTAATTTAGGTACTATACATTATATTTTAATACTGCTGTGGCAGTGACGCTATGGTTTTAGATAAAATAATTGCGTTCGTAGCTCTTTGCTCCGTTTAGATTTTTTTTTATTTTTATTTTGTATGAGGTCGGAGTGTGAAAATGAAATAAGATAACTGAGCTAAGAAATTATTGCAATAAAACTTGGAGACTGACTTTAGAAGACTGTCTGAAAGACGTGGTTCCGAAGCGGGCGGGCAGGTGTTGCGGATCGACGCGTTATGTTAATGCAATTTTTTATTACCAAAACATAGGTATTATTATATTATTATTTTTGATGATGACTTTATTGGCAATATAATGAAATCAAAATATTTTTGGCGCATCAAATTGGTATATGTGATTTTTATTTAGTTAGTTTTTTTTTTCTTGTTATTCGATCGGGAGACGAATTCGACAGATTTCAAAATAAAGTGACTTTCATTTTCTATAAAGATAATAACGTGAACTGCTTATGGTATTCCTGGACATAGTGCTATAGTCGATAAATAAAGTAATCACTAGCTAATTGTAAGATCTTTTACCATAGTAACTTCTACTTATGTAAACCTTAAGTATAATAAGTCACGGTGGCGCACTCGTTGTTTAAATTAGCTAATTTATATAGATATTCTTCTACAAAATTATTAATTTACGATTAGCGAAAAAAGTGTTTGTATACTGTCAAAAATTTTTGTTAGTCCAAATATTTTTAACAAAATTGTTTCTTCAAAATTAACGTATATAGTCTATTTTTGAAACCTATCGGCGTATGAGTCGAACGTATTAGATTTAATACACTGTGTTCAGTCAATATGTGTTCAATATTTTTAATATAGGTTTAGAGTAATGTGTTCGGATCGAGCGATTCGAATAGCCTCTTATTGTCTAGTTTAATTGCGTGATGTAGTTTTTACTCACGTTGCAGTCTTGCTTACGATCTATGGCATAATTCTATGGTCTATATTCGTAGTTAGTATACATAAATCGTCATATGTGGTACACACCTAAACAATTAGATCTAGAATTCGCACTACTACTTGGATATCATAAAATCTTGAATAACTAAAAAATCTTAATCATACGGTCACAATAGACCTCCTTGTGGGATGCCTCACTAAGAATCTGCTATATATAAATTAGTATAGAGCTAAGGCACCAGTATCGCATGTGAATTAGCATTACCGCGGTAATTTCACGTTTTATTCAAAGTACCAAAGTTTTAACTTGTATATCGATGATAAGCTCGCTCTCGACAGATGTAATCTTTGATCAAATAACTGCTTCGTACATATAATCTTATATGATATTAAAGTTAATCAAATCTTCAAAGTATGACAACGGTATACAGTATATACAACATTTATGCATATAGCGTGTAAATTTTGCCGTGAAAGCAATGTTATCCCGATATTTAAAGCATAATTTTTACTGACGACTATTATAAAATACAGTTAGATTAACGATTCACACATATTGTACTTAGGTTTAGACTAGTGTTAGTTAATGCAAAAACTATCTCTTTTAATATAGTAAGTGATATTATTTAGAATTAAAACGTGTCACTTCAAACAAAAATTTTCTGTCGTAATGATTGAATTTAGCGTAGTGAAATGAACTGATTTTATATGACTGCAGATATAGTCTGAGGTAAATTAATATAATAGTATCAGTTAATATAAGAAAATTATTGTTTGAAGTTTAGTGTAAGTTTGACTGGAATATTTTATCATGCGATTATTTGCTTGGCGCTGTATCTTCGTAGAATTTGATTGCATAATGGTAATTTCTAATAACAATCTCAGTACTAACTTCCTAAAATTTATTGCCCTGTTAGGAAAATAGGACTTAGAATTGAAGTTTTGGGATAAGAAGGCTTCAAAATTCGATAAATTATAAATTCGTGCAGTTTTTTGCGTCTTGACTGTCAATTACACAATTCCGCGAATTTTTGCAAAACGATTTACTTTTTTTTTCATTTTATTATCGATAAAAATTAACGTTACTTTTTTCAGTGCCATTATAAAGTATTATATTATTTTAAAAATAATGTGTTGCATTAAATGCATTTTTATTCAAGATTTTTCTTCAAAATTATCTAGAGTCCAATTGAACGACATTTATTTTTTTTACATAATGACAGAATCTCAGTCAATATTTTGTCTAACATTAAAAACTTAGGCAGTTTTGCAAAGCAAACTCCTTTAAACGCCAGACAATTGATTTTGATCAACTACAACGTTACCAGTCTTATAACAATACATTACTATAGGCCCTCTAAACATCCGACTAAAACTCTCTGATGATATGACAGAAACATCGTCTATCAAAAAAAGTTCAAACACCTACTGCTTCAAATGATGTAATCATATTATTTCGACTTTACGTAATTCTGTCATTTTATCAGATGGAAGTGTTAATAACATTGGGTCCTCTTTTATTTCTAAGTTGGCTCAAAGCGGCTTAAATATTACTTAATCGGGAACCGCATTTAATTCGGTATGATTTGGTTATGTTTCTTAGATTTATTTTGTTACTTCGTTTAGTGGATTTAACTTTAGAGTGGTTACCTGCCTCTGGGTTATAGTTCAACGCTTCACATAAGCCTATCCATCTCACGAACATGTAGTTATAACATTCAAGTGTTGCGGTTTTCAATCGCAGTGGGTAGCCGCTCTGACACGTCACCACTTTATAAAAGTGAGCCGAAAATTTTCAGCGAATATAAATGTTTTGATATAATCACGAAGTCAAGAGATTTGATCGCCAGTAAACGATGTACTATGTGAAAGCTGCTAGGTGCTAGCAGTAAAATTGTAGTTTTGTGATAGATACAATAAAATTGAGAACTTAATATTGAAGCGTGATGATAATTTTGTACGAGTTTTTGACGTTTGACATATTGCAAACGGAAAAGGAGCATTTCAGCTGTTTCCTTGTAAAAAAAAGGTTTGGGTACCTGCTTGGTCGTGGGTAAGACGCAATATAAAAACTGCATAATAATAATACTATGAGATTCTAGTAAATTGTATTTGAGCCATTCTATTTGTGCTATTTTTAATGTTAACTAGGCGCTTGTGTTGTGTTAGTCTTAGCGTAATTGTAACATTCATCTCCCCTTTTCTGAGATACAATTGATACGGTTTAAAGATTTTTTTATAAAAGTGATATCCATAAAATAAATTAAAATTTGTAATGTATATGTATTCATATCTTGTAAAAAGTTACATTAAAAACATAGATATCAAAATTTCAAAGTGGCAACTATAGAAAATGGGTATAATAATTTTGAGCGTACTATTTAGAATAGAAAAATATTTAAAAAGTAAACGAAGGGGAGATGTATGGAATCTTGTATGAAGTATAACTAAGTATGTAGTAGTATTTTTATAAAATCCCGTAAAAGTCAGTCGTGTATCTGCGGCTCGATCTTCTTGCGGGGACCAGCGTGTATGGAGCCATTATTGACACAATTCATTTTAACTAAAGTATTTAACAACCTCAGAAAATAAATTTAAATGTTTCAAAAACCACCACAGACGAACATAGAAAATTGGTTCTAAATTCGACATAAGCCGAATCGGTATTACAGAAGAACAAAAGACATCCTGTGTCAGTAATGACTTCTCAAGTTGGTGTATAGTTGTGTTCAAAGTTTAAGTAACCGTATCTACCTCACTCGTAATACATTAAAGACTGATTGGAATTAATGCGACGGTGGTCTAATCACCGCTTTAGAAGTCTGTTGTCTACTAGAATAAGCAGATATCTTACGAACTGATACTTTCTTCTTTACTTATAGCGTCCAAATATCCTGATGGCTAAATTTTTGTTTAAAATGTGTAAAAGTAAAACAGTTTCTGTTGTGTAGAAGTCGACAACAGTCTTTTTTCTTTTTATATCTATATCTTATGTTACGCTCCTGTAATATTGTTGAAAGAAGACTGATATTTTATAAATGTTCCTATATTTTAATTTAGAATAATTTACTGCCTACCATATTTCATTTACATTATTTTTTAACCTTTCGGTAATAATCATTACTTTGATTCTTATAATCTTATCAATTGTGCATGACGCTATATATGTCATGAATTTTTTGAAATTTTTAATGGAATTTTGTATGAAAATTAATCAAGTGATTGATAGAAAATGCTGTTTTATTTACTAATCCCTTTCCCTTTGTCCAAATACTGAATGAATGATGAATTTTACTTATAAAATTAGGTACTTAAAGAGTTAATAAAATCAAAAGTAATCGAAAAAAAATTAACACTTATGTACGTGAAAAATACATAATATAAAAAATCACATTCTTGAAATATTTAAAATTAATTAGAAAACTTCTGTTTTTTTAAACGTTAAAAAAGTAATTTTTGTCAAAATTGAATTCACAACTTTCAAACTAAATGTCATTTATAAACAAGTTGAAATATTTTGCAAATACTCGTAGCTTGAGACAGTCGAGTGATCAAAATAATATCAACGAACATTTCTTGTTTTCATAAAAAATGGGTCAATATGTAAGTGCTCTTGTTTCAAGCTTGGGTAGGTTTTTTGAATATCCTGTAAAGAGGAAGCCTATTTGCTTTTACAGACAGGAAGATTTCACGGCAACAGGTAAACTACCACTAACTGAAGAATATAAAAGATACAGTAGATATAAATAAATAGAAATTAAATTGCTGTTTTATTGTTCATATACCATTATTATTAAATAGGCGGCATCAAACTTGTAATAAATAATATTCTGCTTAATTTAGGAGAACCGCAAAGGAAAGTTTCCGACGTGCATAAGGTTCCAATGACTGATTATGATAAGCTTGTGGATCAGTTTTACAAAAGATTAGCAGAACAACGACAGTATAATCAAGTATGTCCAACAATTTTTTATATTCTAAAACTTTTATTAGATCCGATCGACAGTTGTCCTGCCAGCACCAGGGTCACCTACTGGGTCCAATTGTATTTTCAAACCAATCAGAGACCCATTCAAAAATACCCACAAAATTAATCTTTGCGGTCCAGTCGTCTAGAATAAAGAAATGTTTTTGAGCATGTTGTAAAAAGTTGTAAATCCTTATCAATATTTACAAAAAGACAAAGTCATACGTAGCATTTGGTCTATAAATTGTCTGTATGACTAGGAGATGAAGGAGCAAGATCGACGGTGGAGCATGCAGAAGGTAGTGCGCCGGTTCCCAGGGTGGAACGAAGTGACCATCGCTAACCTGCACAGCCTATTTCTCCTCTTCGACAACCAGTCGAATGGAATGCTCGGATTTGATGATTTGTTAGTGTTAAGTCATTACTGGGTTCTTAATCTAAACTTTATTAGAACAAAGACGAGTAATCTATCCTAGAGAGGGGGAGTGCGTACTGAAATTATATATCTATAAACTAACTCTAATCAAAACCAGAGAAACCATAGACAATTGTTATATTTTCTATTTAACACAAATTCCTAACAATTAGTTTTGAAAAAAAAGCCATTTAAATTAGAGGTATCCATAAATAATAATTTCATATGTTTAAATTCTTTGTTTAGTTGTGCGGTATTAGAAAGTTTAGGAGATGAAACGTCAATGGAGACTAGAAAAGAAAAGTTTAAAGAGGCCGATTCTGACAACGATGGTTGGATCACCTACGACGAATTTTTATCGGTATCTATTTGCTTGAAAGACTAATTATGAACTTTCAACGAAATAATTAGTTTAATTAGACATGCCTATTGTTGTATTTATGTAAATACAATTTCTAAGGCTGATAATGATAAGCCAAGAATGTTGTATGAGCTATTGCACATACTTACATCTGCATATATTTAAAAATTGTAATCTTCAAGTAAACTGTAGAAGTTTTAAACAGAATTTTCGGTAGGTACCTAGTTAGTGATAGATTTAGAACTAATTGCAATTTTAGATACCAATTGTGAATTCAGATATCTGATAGTGGTTCTCTTTATTAGTTGGTGTACAACTTTAGTCCTCAAGAAAACGGCGAGCTGACGGGGCTCGCGCAACTTTGCAACGAAGTTGCTGACAACATTCAGTTCGTAAGCAACTTGACAGTTGGAGAACAACTCGAATATGGATTATTTTAAATAAAAAGTTTAAGCATTCACTAAATGTTTTATTGAGATATTGTTTTAAACTTAAAAGAGTACCTAATATTAGCAATACGGGATTGGGAATTTCGGAATGATTTGGCAGATACGAGTTCAAACCTAGTGCCTTTGATTATATAATGACCTAGTCCAAGTTTTCAAATAAGTAATATAAAATTTAAAAAGTATTTCCTATATGATGACAATTATATTTCTTCGTCTGTAATCAGTATCGTGGTGGGTTATCATCGCTGAGTGAATCGACGTCGCTTAGTTCGGCGAGGGCGGGGTCGCAGGCGAGGCATTGCAGGCCCACTTCCAACCAACACTCGTTACAGTACACGAATGGACATCTGGTGCTTATGCACGAGTGCCATGCTTCTATTGAAGTTGACGCTGAAATAACGACAATTTCATATAATCTTTGATATGTTGGTACATTGAGTTTTGTTGATAGTTTTAAATTTAATATTTTACTACCTTTTGCCCGCATGGTTGTCGTTTATTGCTCTGGTTAAGAAAAAGGTGTTCTCTTGGGAAAAGATCATTTTTTCTTTAATAAAGAATATCCTATTATTTAATTACTTCGCATTTTACATTTGCTAAATTTCATAGTGGCAATCGGTCTAGTGGTCTCTAATCTCTATTTCTCTCTCTATTTGTGTAAAAGATGACGTCACAACGTACCGCTTAATACGATCTTAATTTGGGCACGTTATGTTTTCTTAAAACTGTATTCTTAATTCAACTTAAAACTTACAAGACATAAGATAACTAACATTTCTTGCGTTCAACATATCTCGGCTCGGTTTCTTCACAAATCAGACACTTCATCCTAGCTATAGGCAATGTTGCCAGCCAGCCCAAGAGCTGCGGATATTTCATTCTCACACTAAGCAGGTTTTCGCCCGACAAGTAGTGAGCGCGAACGGCTTGCACGGCCTTCTTACGGAGTGTCTTCTGCATCCTCATGCGTTTCTTGAGGATGTCATTGTAAAGGTGTAGTATGCGTTGCTTCTCGCGTTCTCGATAGAAGTAACTGCAGATTAGCCTAAAAGTATTCGTGCTTAGAGAAAATAACTTCTTTACATCCTTTTTTCTGACAAATTTTATTTATAAAATAAAAATCTGTTGATCCAAACACTATTAAATTGCCGGGTAATGTGCCGAGCTAGCGATAGGCTGATTGCCTAAAAACTTCCCTAAGTTTGCTTCAACAGTTTTGAAATCTTTTGGAGAAATTAATAAGTTAAATGTCGTAAAATATTATGCTTACGTACCTTCGCAATCTCAACGTATAAGGGTTAATGTAAAGCAAAAGAAGAATCCAAAGATATCCGCCGTAGATTTTGAAATAATAAATCATAGGCATCGCTCGAGGTTGAGGAACACACGTTTCGTTTGAAAATATTTGATTGCTTTTGTCGACTTTAAATTCTTTCAGCACTTTACGCAACATGCTAGATAACGGCCCTTTCTCTTCAATCTGATAAAAAATAATCATGTTATAAATATTTTAGTCAGTTGGACCAAAATTTGCGTGCAACCAGTATGGTTTATTGTTTACGGCCTAATATTCAAATAAATATAGGTACAATTTTATATTAACCGTTTAATCGTTCTAGAGATTTTCGTATTTATTTAAAAAATTCGTTAAAAATATGGTAACTTCTACCATACCGTAATTGTAATATCTTGCATAGCGTTTGTAATCGTTTTCTCTAAGGCATGCTGCCTCACAACGTCCAAAGCCTCATAGAATAGTCTATCAAGCATCACAAAAGTCGTGGCAGTGACCGCCTCGAGCATCAGCTTGAGGATCTGAGTCAAGAGCTTGTTGCGCTCCGACGGTATGTAGGATGCTGAGTGCACGTCTATGTATTTGTTTCTTTCCATCTGGTATACAAACAATTGGGTTTTTTTTAATGTATTTGCTCCTTTTTAAATTTAGCTAGTTTATTGTGTGTACCTCTTCAAAGAATTCAGAAAATAAGAAAAATGCTTTTGTTCCATTTAAAGGAATACAACTACCTACGATTCGCGGTTTCACTAACATTACAAATCTTTAGTATCTTTAGTTGTTTCTGAGATAAGTTATTTCCAACATGCAAAAAACTCGTCACTTCGCCGTATTTATATATTTCTTACGGAATGAAAACATACCTTCTTTAAGGGTAAAAGACTAAACTTATTTTTCATCCGTCTCCTCTCGTCTATTCTCCGAAAGTAGTCGGTTATATAAACATTGTCATAGTCAATGCTTGTGAGATATAAATCGTGGTAGTTGATCGAAGCTATTGGAATCCGCAGAAATAAGATAGCTAAGAAAATATTGACAGTGATAATGACGAACTTCATGATGGTGTATTTTTCTGCAAACGCGTGAAGTACGCGTTCTCCTGTTTCCTTGGCATCCTAACGAAAGCTATTTATAAGAAAAATGTCCAAGAATATAAAGTTATTACATACATTGCTAAATTAAAAATAAGAATAGAAATACCTGTATACCATATAACTTTCGTTCATAATAGATTTTATGCTGCAAATTTATCATTTCTAAATTCGATGTTAGTTCCTCTTTAGCTGCCTTTAGGTAAGTATAACCTTCTCCTAGACCAGAGTCTATCTGACAAGAAATTAATAGTTAATTCTTGTATATATAACTTAAAAAAGTGTATATTCATAGTCGGACTTTTCAACGCCATTTTATAGTCCTAGATAAAATATTTAAACACCCCCGTTTATTGGACAACCTATTTTTATGCAAAACACCACCTACTTATGTAGTCTTTGGTCCATCTAGATTAGGGAATGCAAATCTCGCGAGATTGGGGCTCAGCGAGATCTCGCGAGATTGTGCATTACAATACCGCGAGATCT
>DVWM01000246.1:0-11975 GCA_018235105.1 Junonia coenia | reverse complement strand
AGAGAGAAGAATGATTAGCATAAAAAGGAATAAACCAAGAATAGAAATATAAAAAAAGAAAAAGAATAAATAAAAAAAGAATAGAAAATAAGAGAAGCTTTTGAAAGGGACTTTGACTTCTAAAAAGATGAGAAAGAGATGAGAAGTAGGTATTTTATATCGACTAAAGGACATGGACTAAATCAATTCAGATAATGAGCTTACTATTATTAAATTTACTCAACATCAACTCCAAAAATTTTTGTTACAGCTTTTTTTAAAAAATTCAGTCGTTGAGCCAAAGGCTTTTCAATCATAAAAATATAGTTTCAGTTCATCATAAACTCAGTCACATGCATGAGCAAACAATTTGTATATAAAATAGTAGTAAATAAGTTCGAAAACCTCGTGTACCCTTTCTTTTTCAATTATCCTGTATCTTGTAGTCAATGGCCGCGGGTTACGACTTTGGGACTTAAAACGTTTATTTTACAACTTACGCGCCCTTCATATGGATGAGGAGTTTTATATAAGAAAATGTATCATTTTCTGATATTTTGTCTCATACTTGGGTACACTTTTTAAAAGATATCATGCGATGAACTATAAATGTGAGATCCAATTTTCTTCGTAATTTTTCTTTAGGCTTAGTTGACTTTCTAAAGCAAGTCTTAATTAACGAGTCTCTAATTGCTCTAAAAAGATACAAATATGATACCCAATAGGGAAGCTATTCGTTAAATAATGTATCATTATATTTTATGCAATCTGATAAATTTAATATAAAAAATATCAACTCACACACACACACACACTCTATCTAAAATAAACAATCTCGTCTCAAAGTAACATTCGACAAAGGATTCAGTTACCGTATCTTTCGTTTAACAACGCTTATTAAATTTTCTCTTAAGTACTCCAATGTTCTTCCATCTCTTAAAGACACATTACTACTTTTTCCTAGAAACTTCACGAGTTAAAAATGTATGTTAAAATGTACGAGTCACGCTCTTACAATCTAGCCTTTGAAGGAAGTTCCTACACGCTAGGAGTTGAACTATGTAAAGCCGGTTTCAGACTAGTTTATAAAAACGCGCGTATTAGGTCGTTTTTAGAAGCACATGTAGACGCGTTTAGGTGCATCTTTTGGTACACGCTTAATTCGTTCGTGGTCTTATCGCACTTCTAAGCTAGTATAAACGCGAGCCATAATATAATAATGCTCCTTCGTCATCCTTGTTGATACTGACACAACTCAAGCACTACTGGTTTGAGCGAACAAATTGTTGATAGAGTTACCGCTTCCTGTATTTTCGGACAGATATGACCTGCAGACCTTCAATAAAAGAGCATACTCTTTTTTAAAAGGCCGGCGACGTATTTTATAACTCCTCTGGTGTCGCAAATGTGATGGCATGGACGGCAGTATTCACTTACCCTCAGGTGATATTTTAGCTCGTTTGACCCATATCCTATAAAAAAATAACCAGCCGATATAATTGCCCGTCTAATATTTTGAACGGCCGTAAACGCGCAGAAAAATACGCAAAGGTGAAAACGCTCTAACGCTAAGGCCGCACTACGGCTAAACCGCCGCGGATTTTAACCGCCTGATTTTGTATATAAAGGAAACTAATAAAAGCGTTTTTTAAACGCGGTTTTGCGGTTTCATGGTTTACCGCTTGAGGGAAAAAACCATAGTGCGGCCTTAGCCTAAGTGCTGGTCGAGATTACATTCCCGAGGGTCATGGCACGATGGAATGGACGTTATTATCACTATATTAAACACTTATTTTTGCTCAGAGTGCCTGATATTAACAGTAATTCTGTTAAGACCCCTCTGATACTTAGTTCCCATTAAGACGTAGAATTATCGTAAATAATTTTGTAATATTGTGTAAATGATTTTCGTTATCTTTTTTAGCTACAAAATGTAATGTATCCTATATAGAGTTACGTTATAATATACAACATAAATAAGAGTCTAACAATACCTTGTCATCAAATAATTGTTAAATTACAAATCAACTATGTTTCAAATAGAATACAATATACTCGTATATTTATAAAATATTTACATTTCGCAACACAAAATTCTCAAAGTAATTATAGTTTACAAAACAAAACGTAAAGAACAAGTTTCAATGCCGTTATAAATCATACAACGAATACAAATTTTCCCTTAACATTTATACATCCTAAAGAAACTTGAGAAATCTTAGAGGCAAATGTAATTTATAATTTTCTAACTGAAATGAGCATCTCGATATCAAAGCGAAGTTTTACACGATCTCGTCATCAAATAAAGATAGGATCTCGTCTTGTAAAACTTTAATGGCCTCTTTCTACAAGAGTTTACTTATCTCTTACTTAATCAGCTTTTTAACTGCTATCTCGGATGCCTATCTAGAGTATTATTCAATTAGAGAGAATACACTACGTAGGTAAGTCGAATTCAGTCTGAAACGTAATAAAGTATATGCATCTGTATAGCAATTTCGGATTCGCCCAACCCTCGACAAGATTTAGGGAGACACGAAAATTGAAATGAAAGTTCTGAACTACGATGAATAGATTAAACATTTATTACTTTAAAACAAGTCAGGAGGTTGTTATCGCGGTAAACAATCGTGTGTCCGGAGACGCCTGTAATCACAGCCAGTAACGAGCCCCTTACATTTAGATCATCGCGGGAGATAACGAGTGTTTTGTTCGGGAGCGGGGGACGGACGGCGAGGACCGGCAACTTCATTAGCATAGCAAGCCGGAGTCAGCGACTCTGCCTGCTGACTCCACAACCCACCTTTTATTTGGAGATTTAACTCACTTAACTTTCCGCGGAAAACGAATTTCGTGTTTCGCGTCCCGCTCGCTCCCGCCTCATAAATATAATTCCGTCTCGAGTCGATGCGCATTTGCGTACACATTCATCAAGTAAATGCGTGAGCGTGCCGTATAATTTGATCGAAGACAGAGGACTGCCATCAGCTATTTCACTAGCGCGAGTGACGATAAATGAATTTAATATTAAAATAAGGTTACTCGAGATACTTAGGACAGAAAGGAATCTCGGCTGAACAAATTAAGTTGTTATTGGCCCGAGTCCCATTTGGATGCATCTAAAAATTCTTACTTGAAATTTAAATAGAATTTGCATGGAAAACGCCGGGTTTCGTGTTTACTATAAAAGCTTTTATGGATATGTCGATCCGATATGTGCATCTTTAGCAGGTTACACTATACATTTTTATGTCGTAATGAAATCTTTCTGCGCGTCTCGGAGCGTGTTATGTGTGTGTTTTGTTCGTTTATAGCCCGGGAGATGATAATCGCGACGCGCGTGCGTTTTATTGCTAAATTTATAATAACCACTCATTTTAGTTAACGCTACTTCCCTTTCGTACGACACATCTATGTGTATGGATAAATTATTATCTTAATTGTTCAGAAATACAATGGCTTTATACGTTCTTACTCGAGATTAAAGTTAATAATGCCTATTTAGGCGTGATACATTTTGTAAAATAACATATTATTTTATTAACAACATTTTTATACCGTAATATAACTTTTTTATTAGATCACTTTATTTAATTATATCTTTCTATGTATTTACAAATCCGTCAGTAGACGTCAGACGAAATCCCCAATTCACTGAATATAGCTCGTCACGATAGCCCGAAAAATAAGTAAAACTATAATAAGCTTAAATGAAAAGATAAATCCAACTCCCAAAATTTTCTTGTAGACACCACCACTACCACAATTAAAATAAAACATCAGATAACCACCCACCAAATCAACCTAAACACAACATCACTCCCAAAAGAGACCAAAAACGAAAACACCTTAAGTATATTCGCCTACGAATTCGCTTCACTCGCTCGAAATATATGTGCTAATGCCCTTGATCTTTACAAACCCAGTGATCAAAGGGTGTGTTATGTTTACGTCTCAATCAAGGGAGACAATCATAGGCGGATGGGAAACGTGACGTAGGCTGCAGCGGCGGAGTTAGTCGCGCCGCACTTGTTTACTAATCATAATGCTGGGATTACGGCTGTTCGTTTAAGCCTGGTTAAATTTTGCGCTTGTTAAAGAGATGGTATTGTGTTTCGAAAGGAAAAATAGGTTAGGATTTTTTGGTATAGTTGAATAAAACAATAATTTGATATCTCGTAATCTAAGGTTATAACTTTAAAGAAATTTTCCAATAAAAATAACATTTTGAAAACGACTTTCAAAGTCGATAAGTAGATATTTGTTGAATTTTTTAAAAGTCTAATCATCTCATCTGTTTTATTTGTATTTCTACTTCGTTTTTTGATGCTAAATTAACCAATGAATAATTTATTTACAAAGATACCCTATACAAATAATGTTAGACGAAAATTGCATTTCGGTTAGCATTTACATAAATTTTAATCCGCACGTAACAAAATACATTTTCCATCCCACACGATCTTCGATGAGCTCGAAAAAACTCAATCTACACTCAAACACTCCAATGATAAAGAGACGCAAACGGACGGTACATCCAATTTGCGATAGACCGAATTTCCAAAAAGAATTTCCATTCGAAAATTCGATACCAAACCTCAAAAGGATAGCGCAAAATCCGCAGCGATATAGCGATTTCAAATATCATATAAATAAATTATTTTTATCCTGTGTTTTCGTCGAAAGTCAGCGGTGATTTCGAAGGTTTGGCTTGCGGCCAGAGAGTGAAAGTTAGCGAGTTGGCCTAACCATTTGTTTGCACAGGAACCAGAGACTCGTGCCAAAACGTGAACGGAACGGGGACGGAATGGAAAGTGAAGGAGGATCCGTGAATAAACAAACAAACATCGGCAGCGACGAAAATTTTACGTAGCGAGAGTTGGTTAAATTGGAATATCTCGGCAAATATACTTGTTTAGCGATCTATGAAATGTGGGTGAGACTGTCGCGCTGGGTGACGTCGGCTCCCAAATGGAAAACTTGAGTAAAATAAAGTTTCAGCGTTTTGATCTTTATTTCCTTAACAGTCTGTTGCTTTTTTACATAATTTTGCAATGATAACAATTCTTGAGATAAATTTTTAGATGGAATAATTTCAAAGTTTTCGAGTAAAAAAACAGATATAAAAAAAGAAACTGTATTAAAGTTACTGAAATACTTTTATGTATATCGCCAACGATTAGCAAGATGACACATAAAAAACTCACTTCCGTTTGCAGAAGTCAAATAATTGATCACCGAAATGAAGACGTCAGTCGAGTACGGAGGGAATTTTCTGGCAAACAGATCCCTCGACCTCAATAGACAAATTGCTCAATTACAAATAATTCCTATGCGAAATGGGGTACGCAAATGAATGACTCGTCCACGGTAATAAACTGACGTGCCATAAATTAACCGACAATGTAGGAGGAGGTGCGCCTGTCCCCGCTCTAAACAGAAGTTATGGTGTTAGGTAATGGCTCACCTTATATGGTTTAAGGCGTACACGCCTTACAAAGGCTTTATACGGCCGTAAAGTCGCCAGGTCGCTAGTCTATATGTGCATGTCTCGGCTACCTTGCCAAATTAGATATTGAGTCGTAAACGTTTAACCTCACTTAGCCTTTTCTTCTATTAGCTTTTCGCATTATTAAATTAACCCTCGTAAAATCATCTTGTTTTCGTTATTCCGAACCGAATAATTGCTCGAAAATCAAATGTAGCTAGAATTACCGCCGTCGAGTTTTATTCGTGAAACCTAGTATCTTTCCAATTTGCAATTTAACCTACCCTGCAACAAAATTACAGTAAAACTTAATTGCATGTCGGACGAAAGGAATTTTAAACAGCTGACCTCAACAAAGAAAAAAACGAGTACAACTTGGCAGTGTTGGGTTTAGATTAGCAAAATTATATTGCTATTGGAGCACGGCGGAACTAAACACATTAATTGGTAACGCTTCTATCAGCAGGCAGGTATCTCCTGTTAATATTCTATTTACCGATAATGAAATTAGGGTAAATGGGATCAAAGCGTGTAATGTAGTTTGACGGACATCTCGCGTTCATTTAATTAAGCTCGATGACGTAACGTACGAGTACAAAGTACGCACATACTCAACTTTTAGTATAAAGTTAATTACGCTCAATTCGGATGCGTCCAATCCAGTGCCGGCCAAAATAAACAAACGGCTTTGCCGGGCTATGTAAATGGCGGACCGCTGGGTGGACTCGGATTAAATTATAAGTATGTAGCGGCCACGTTACGTTCGCCCTGATACAGGAGAAAACGGTTCTTATTTTAACATTACGATTCTACAACATACTATAGATGATAAGTTGTTTAAAAAACTTACAATAGGGCAATATAGTTTTATTGGCGTCAATATCGAAGTTTTTCTTTGACAATGTTTTATTGACTTGCTCTTTGATATTGTACCGTTTACTGCTTTCAATACTATTTCGATTAGTGTTCTATTTGCTATATGTTCTATTTTGGACTGAGGCTTCGATAATAAAGGTCGATAACGTCACAGGTTTACACGATGACAATATTTGAACGGGTCTGCACACGACGCACGTTCGTCATAAGGAGAGAAACCTCCAGTACCGCAAACACATTACGTCCTCTGAATGTGTATTTGTGCGGCAGAGATTGTGTACGTATTTATTTTTCGCACGTTTCCCCCACTGTGACACTCACGTTGTTTGCTCGGCCGAGAGTTTGCTCACGTGTCCTCTGCCCACCACTTTATTTATGCGTTCGGTGGCCACCGTCATAATTATTTATGCCCTTTATATACGGGGTGGCCTTTGTCCCTCACCGCGAATGTTTTCGTTCTAAATCGCTTTTATTCAACGACAGACTTAATAATATTTCTGTAATTAAAATCTCGCTCCGAACATTTTCATCGGGAGGCGAACGTACTAAGGAATTTATGTGACATTTTTCGGTAATGGAAGCAATTACGCGTTTTGCGTTTTTATTGGAATGGAAAATTCAAATTTTGTTGTATCAAATGCAGGCTAGAAGCGGAGAGGTAAATTGAAATGGATTTTAAAAATAAACTTGCTTTATTAGTCGTTTAATCATCAATCGAAACTTTTAAATTTGTCTGCAATTTAAAAATCCATAAATAAGAACCTATATTTTTTTTGGCTGAAAAATGTTTTAAAGGTTGGATAAAATAAGAAATGATTTCAAAATTACCACGAATATATATTAAATAGGATTTTGTTCAGGAGAATTGTAACTATAGTAATAAGCTATAATTCATGTAATAAAGCTCAATGACGCAAAAAAATGGTATAATTTAATAAAATCCATTATATTTATTTATAAATTCACTTTAAATAACATGCCAACAATATAAAAAATGCATATTGCAAAAATTATCCAATAAACTTAATGTTCAAGTAACATGATGCGCAAAATTGATCTTCCACATATTTAAATTCCGTATTTTTGTGGTAAATACAGAAATCCATGAAACAATTATTTCACTATTATGCCACAACGCGGTACCTCAAAACAACTCAAAAATCCTTAAAAACTCCACCACTAATGCCTTTTTATGCAAAAGCATCGCCTATATCCACACGCCGAAGCGATCGATCAACATCGATATAGGCAAGAAAACAAACATACCTTGCTAGCCGACACGTCTCATTGATTTCGGATTATCCTCCAAGATTAGACCTCCGCTCACGATCTCTAACTATTCCCTCCAAGCCTCTTTCATTATACCCATCTATATATGTATCTTCATATCACCACGGCTGATTGTTTTTAGGGTCGAATTAAGTTCCTCGTGCATTGTTCCTTTGTTTCTGTTAATTCAGACAACATAGACGACAAATACGATTAAGATTTCCAAGAATTTGTATAGGAAATCCTATTTTCAGATTCAATTTTATTCTTCTCAACTTTAAATTCACCAAAATTAAATAAACTTTTTGTAAAAAGAGCTGATCAATTTGAAAAGACGAAAAAGATTGAGAACTTAAAAGGAAGCAATGAGAAATCGTTTTTAAAAGGAAACCTCTAACTTCGTAAGACCATTTCAACATGCGATCCGTTTAAAATGCCACGCAATTCATTCATAACAACCTTCGGTCCAAGTTACTTGAAGAAGTTACCCTTTGGTTGCGGACTCTTTCAGAAATATTAAATGCTATTGAGTACTTCGGAGTTCCTTTTTCACGTTCGCCAATACAAAACTGATTCATCCAAGAAGCGGACAGCTCGACCGGAAATTGTATTATTGGCGCATTATTTATTATACGCAATGATTAATTTTTTTTTTCAGTGATATTAGCTCTTCGTGTTGCCTTCTAAGTCATTTTTAATTGACAAAATCAACCATTTACACTCATTTTTATCTTCCATCACCTTAAATTTAACTAATCACTTTAATTTCCAACCCAATTACCCATGCAGAAAATTATACTAACCAATCTATTTCAAAATGACATTACTTTTCGTGCAGAGCTAGTCAAATTACGGTCGATTTAAATTCACAGTGAGAATCCGTAATATTGATAGAATGTTCCAGGTGTATAACACCACGTAATCTTGCAAGCGTCCCAATCTTGTCACAAATCGGATCATCGATTACATCAGGGCGATATGTAGGCAAATTTGATCTTCGCACATAATGATCTCACGAAGATTGCGTCGCCGTTTGAAGAAATATACCCAGCCGCTTTAAACAATGAAAAGACATGGGAGCTTTATTACTACGTTTGCAGCGAGTTTAATTAATTAGTGTAAGTGCCGGTGAGACCGGAGAGATTGGTCATTAATTAAACGGCTCTTTGCCGATCGATCTAGGAGCAAACAATACACTTTATTACTTTTATTATACCTACTCTGCTCTGTCCCACTGCGGTTGCTTTGTGGATATTAATGATAGTTTTCTGGAGTCGAGGGAATTATGGAGTTCTTTTTAATGGTCCCTGTCGTTTAGTTTTGACGTTGGCTGAAAACATAAACGCCGTAGCATATTCTTTGAATACTAAGTAATCGCTCTCAGGTAATAAAGCGTCTTTTTCAATTGTAGCTTCTTTGACTAAACTATTGTTTCATTCAATAGCAATTTTATAAATTGAAGCGAAATATTTATGAAAAGATACTCTTATTTTCAATTATGTTAATATTAAGACTTTATTGAAAAGAGTCTTATATTGATAAGTGCTCTATGCACTGAAACTAATGATAATAAATATGAAAACATTCACTATCGAATTTTATTCCATTTCTATTATCTACATTAATTTGTGTGAAAGTACTTAACTACATAGAGCTAGCGCTTTCAAATATTTCATTTTTAAGGTTAAAAACCTGATCTCGCGTTAAGAAAACATTTTTGATGTTTCGAATTACACTATTGTAGTTTTTATGGACATTAGTATTACACCACTTCAGCTTTTTAAGTAACTAACATTGATATGTCCGAAAAGTATTGACAAATGGAGGAGATAATAATTAAAAACGTTCATGAACCCAAACCACGTACTAATAAACTCGAAATTGGCAATATCCGCGCCATGATGTGGACCAAAAGTTTTGTACACATGACTCGTTATCAGAATTTTATCGAAAACGCAATATTATGAGCCTCGCCTTTGATGTTACCTTATTTAAACAGTGAGGCCTCGACAGCTTTATTGAGTCCCTGAATATTACCCGATGGATGTTTAAAAACAGTATCGCTATTGCCTCTGGAGCTCTTAACGTTTTGTTTGTTGTCATCTCTTCGGATAATGATGGAGCATTTAGCATCCGAGTGTTTACTGAGACGACTGTTTATCTTTTTGTCGCTTTTGTATTTACTTAATTAAATAAACATCGTTATTTTTCTCTATAAATAAACAAGATCCAGTCGTGTTTGATTATTTGCGATGTAATTATTTATTGGAAGACGATATTGGAAAATAAACAAATCTTAACATGTATTTTTTTGGTTATAGTTAACTACGTCAAAATTACCGACAAAATATAAGAGTGTCAATAAAATATGCTTAACGATTTTATATCAGACGTTAACATCGGAGTCATAAAACCTTTCCATACCAAAACGTTTTAGGTAAAACACATCAAAGAATATAGGGTGAAGACGCCTTAATACGCACATGATATTTTAACGAGTGCATATAAGGTAAATCGCACGTCCAAGAAAAACGCTTCTACAGCCTCTGTTGCTTTTAGGACCACTTTATAAGCACTTTGCAAACCTTAACCCTGCGTATCCTGTTTACAATTTCACGAAACGTAACAGTTAAACATCAAATTACAATCAGTAGAAACTCCGTCAAACTGTATTTGAAAACTGCAAACCTGAAATCTCAATCGAAAAATTTTGTTGTTCAAGTTCCACTAGTTTTAAACTTTCAAAAGATCTTGGAGGAGATAAAATCTAAAAGTATTAGTGAAACATCAGACTGGGAATATTCTCGAGACGTAGCAAGAGCAATTTCCGATATCAAAATCGCTCCGGCAAAATGTAAACGGGTTCTTATTAAGACTGTGGAAGTTATAAAAAGATATAGCCGACTATAGCGAGCCGTGTGCTGAATACGAATACCGTGAAAATGGAGCGTTTAGACGGACAGAGTTATTGCGGTTTTTATATTGAGCACTTATCGCGTGTGGGTGTTTGCTATGAAGTCCATGTGACGAAAGAGTTTCGGACGAGGTGATATTTGATGTGATAGTGCTGTTTTAGTTGCTGAATTTTTTAGTATCTCATTCGGTGAGGTGTACCTCTAGGTGACTTCATAGTTCACACATATTATACTTAATATAATAGTCGTAGAATATGCCAATGTTAGGAAAAGTTAAGATTCAAGTTATAATTTATTATTTATTCAATAAAATTATAAGTTTGATGAAATTTCGAATAACGAATCATTCAAGGAACGTTCGGCAAGATGAATCGCGTTAGTTACTCGCGGTAAATAAGTATGTTATCAAATCGATGCAGATGCATTAAGAATTATTATGGATGAGATCAAAATTTAATGGACTACAAAAACATATCATCACAATTTTTTGTTTAAAATAACTATGCATATAATGCCAAATCCGCAGAATAATAGCTTGACTATGGTTATAGATTAAACTTTTACTTTCTAGAACTAATGAAGCTGTATATATCTATGAACAAATCTCACGAACAGCAACACAGTTATGACTGATGACATGATATGATTAGAAAAGATACGAAGTCCCATCGAGAGAATATAAATAACAAAGGGATGGGATGAGATCCCTCAAATATATGGGGAAGTCCTATCAATAATAATCAATAGGGCACCATAATATATCAAATACAATGAACGCTAATAAGGACCGAGCCTGACCTATTTTGTAAGAAATATAAGGCCCCTTGCAGAATAACGCGTGTGTGTATGTATTCATAATGTTAGAATCATTTTAGTTTAAATATATGTGCTTAAAATTAAAAACCCTCTTTAAATTACTTTGTTTTTTAATTTAAAAGGCTTTCCAGAAAATGTACCAATTGTAATAGTTTTAAAGAGAACCCTAAAGTTTAACATCATTCTATTCAATTTTATATATTGAGCGAGATTACTTTTGCATTATTTAGATTCTTAACAAACATTTTTTGTAATTTATTCACTATCAAAAACATCGATGCAAATACAGCACGCTTTTAAAACTAAACTGTTCACGAAGTTAATCGAATTTATTAACCTGTAAAATGTAGCAAAACTATACATTTTCGTCGTTACGGAAAACGTTTTAGCTTAATACGAGTTAACCCTAAAATTCAAATATTGGAAAACACACGTGAATTTATTGACGAAATAAACGCAATGAATTAGTTTTTCATTGAACGAATAAATATATGTATGTACATATTACATAAATTGAAATCAAAATCGATATGTAACTGTAAAATGAATTATTAATAACAAATCAAATATTTATTTTGCTATAATCCGCGAAAACAGTATAAATCTGTCTGGTATGATGTACACACAAACAC
>DVWM01000245.1:0-11988 GCA_018235105.1 Junonia coenia | reverse complement strand
CTCACTAAACTTAGTCAACATTTATGTAATTACATGCAATATTAAAACCAACATACGTATGGTGCTAATTTTCTCTTCTCATCATTAGTTTGCCCCTTTCAACGTAACTTCTAAAATGATGTAGATTAAATGGCATTTTCGTACGTTTCCATTAGTTATACGTATGTTTGATATGAATATGATAATGAAAGTGCTATTGAAACCGTTGCATTCAAAATGGCGCCGCAAACATCCGGTTTGTCGCTTCAATGACGTCACTCGGTCACAGTGAATCGCAGTGCTAAGCCTCAAAGTGAATAAATTCTCCTATACTACTATAGTATAAACAAGGTTCTGTCAAACGAGCCTCGTTGCTTTGATCAACTTTACTGCGCAAAACGATATTTCACAAGCTTTTTGGTCTTTTTAATGTTCAAATAGAATTGAATAGTTGGGATAGTTGAATAAATGTGCTCCATTTCTGATGTCAATTTTCAATGAGTTTCATATTGAATTCAACCTATCAAAATAAATAATTAAATACCTAAAAAACCTTATCCACGAACCAGAACCAAAATATAAAATTAGAATGTGATGAATTCAAAAAAGGGTATAACCGTACCGATAAAAGGTTCAAAGACGAGACGAGACGAGAGGTCAATGGTGCCTGATCGAA
Organism: Junonia coenia; assembly: GCA_018235105.1. Lineage (NCBI taxonomy): Eukaryota > Metazoa > Arthropoda > Insecta > Lepidoptera > Nymphalidae > Junonia > Junonia coenia. Next base: position 11,333 of record DVWM01000245.1, on the reverse strand, counting down.
ACGTATCAGAATGATTTACAGAGTTCAATGAGGAGGCTTGTCTCGTTGTGTCTCATTCGGTTCAATTAATATTAAAGTGACCGTCATTGCCGACAATTATAATGTAATTGGCGCCATCAGCGTTGCCACGTTGAGAACATTCTAGTATCCCATGTATCCGCTTATGTAACTGTGAAATCCTTTGTGGATGTTTCGTAACCCAGAAACGCTTGTGAGACTAACTAATACTTTGAGTATGTTCTGAAATTAAACAAAGTATACCTACTGGTCAATCATGGGTACCACATCTTAGGTACCTATATACAATTTTTTCTAAGTCTAATGAAACGTCAAAAGTGCCATTCGGCGTTGATTCAAGGTGCCGTTAAGAGGTTCTAGATGCATAAGTATCATAATTATAGAAAACCCTTATAAATTCTTAACGACATATTGAATATTTAAGATGTCATCTTTTAAATTAATCATATATTCAATTGAATTTTTAAATGAATATTTCAATTTCGAAATGTCTATGTTCAAATATATCATTTATATGTATTCATTTGCAACCAAACCCATTTCAGTTTAAAAGTAATTATTTTTCCAATTTTAATTTATAAAATCGCACTTTAACTCTCAACAGGCACTCAACCCGATTTCTCCACCAATTACGGAATTGCGTCAAATATCCGAAAGGTTTGGCTTTTACCAATTTACTTAAAGTTAGGGTCGGACTGGGTTGAACTATAAATTGAAATATAATTTAATAATTTCTAATTGTTATTTATAAAACTAATTGATTTTAATCATTTTTGGCATACGTCGATCACTTGGTGTCGGGAAAATTAAACGAAAGACGATAGAAAAGGAGCAATATTATTTTAACACAATGTCGCAAATAAAATGCTCGCATTAACATGGAAATAGTAATTCTATGGAACCAATCTAATATTAAACCCTTGTTTATAAAAATTTTAGAGGTAGAAAAACCACTGTCACTTTTAAATTTATTTAACACACAAAAATACTTAGAAACCACAAAAAATATTTCCTTTCATTAAAAACGAATTAGGACAGCTATTATGTTAATATTGGCGTTTAGTTTACAGACAGTGGAAGATGTTTATTTGTAAATTAAAAAAAAGAATAAAAAATAAACAAAACGAGCAAAAAACTACTAGTTTGCTACTAGTTTTGCGCGTCACGCCACTTTGCGGATATTATAGAACAACTGTTATGTAAAATAGTTTTTTTTTTTTTGTTTCTTATAAAATTACTGTATTTTTTATATTTCTTCCGTTTTTATCTTTCTATACTATTTTGTGTGAACACTTTTTTTGTAATATTTTGACACAAAAAATCACAAGTATTGAATAAAAAGGAAGCTCTTTGGATGTGACTACATCATCGTTGTAAACAATAAAATATATCGCAATTGATTATGAACTCTAATTATATAGAGTTAAAGTTTAAATTCACACATTCGTATGACGTATTACGTACATAAGTTGGCAATGCGCCCACGTACGGTCGTAGTAAAATTCAAAACAAAATTATATGACGAGAAATATTATTTGTTTGGCGCAACGTAGATTCGTGCTCTTGAATTACTATTCGTAGAATTATAAAAGAACGGAAATAATATTTACATGATTATATAGCGACTTAGTAGGGGATAGACTTTATGGAGACTTACTCCGAAATATAATCCAACTTATTGATTGAAGAAATTGACATTTTCATAAGTTTTACAACTTTCTACTAAAACAAAATCATTAAGGTTTGAAACTGATCAGCATGTTGGGTCGCATTTCGTTTTAAGCACCAGTCAACCAATAATTACTTTGACTACTCCTTTTTATTAAAGCCCAGTTACTGGACCATTAGTCAGACCCAACAATTCCGTCATATTGATCACCAATTAACGCAAACCAACAAGAATTTCTTCAATACTAATCATGTCATACAATACGTACGAACTCGTTATCAGGCCCTATGACTCAGTTTAATATGACACAAGTTCCGTAATTTCCTTGTTTATCTATACTTAGAACTCGTTTGAGTATTTTTCGATGTTTCCTATAGGTATTTTGTTTTATAGCGCTCAAGCAAACTTAAATAATATTTTTTTTGGAACGCGGTAATCAGGGAATCTATGAGACTAACATTTTTTTTGCATTAGATTGTGAACCACGAATAAACTTGTTACCATGACCGTCATGAGACATCATTTAAATATTTCGGCTTTAAACATAGACCTAAGACAAAAAAAAAACATCTTTATACATTTTAGCAAGACTGCTTGAAAGTGTAAATTTAGAATATTAGCGAGGTAACACAAAGACTGACGACCTTTCAATTAAATTCTTAAATTGATATTTTCAATCATTATTTAAGGATAATGTTGTAATAAGATAATGCTTCTTTAATAAAATATAAATATTTCAGTAAAAAAATGTCTATAAAACCAAAACTCAGGCTTGCACATTTATATAGGAATCTAATCTATACAAATAGTTAGATTATACAATTTTGTTATCATATAATAGTACTATAATCATTTTTTAAGGAAGAAGGAAATAGACATATTTATAGAAGTTAAATTATAATTATTTCTACGAGCCATTACATACAACTTGGAGCCTAATACTAACATAATATTTATCGTCAAATCCAAATCAAATCAAAAAAATAATATATTTTCATTGAAATTACATCAGGTTTCAACACTTTAGGCTAAATTTAGCCGAATGGGAAAACGGTAAAAATTGCCTTCGGAAATATACACCCAGTAGCGATATATTTACCGACACTATTTCCTTAAGGAAATTGCGACACTGGCACACTTTCCTCGACCCTGAAATATGTTAGGCAAAGGGCAAATATCTTGAATACATTTCTAGAAATATCCCAATTCGACTTAAGAAACGAAAAAAAATTTCGGAGAAATATCGAGAGAAAAATTTTGTGGCAGTAATTTTTATCTACAACTGCCGATCACAATTTGAAGTGAATACATATCAGCGTAGACTCGACGATGAGGAAAACGTAGAAAAAATCTTTAGAAAATACTATACATCATAAAACGTACAAGATTCAAACATACTCCAAACTTGCGTATAGGCAGTAGAGCAGTTTAGTGGCTCATGGAAAGCCTTTGCCTATTATGGAACACTTGATGTTAATTTGCTTTCAATTTACAAGTGGAGTTTGATATTTACTTGACAACGTTCAAAATAGGAAAATTTTAGTGGTCATGTTACACGTGAAAATCATCAAGAATGTCAATATAAGCAATAATATATCAAGGCTAAAAAAGAAGAACTAGAAGAGTCATCAAATGCTCAAAACAACAAAGACTACATCTGGCTTTAAAGAGTTAATCTATTTTTTATTGTGTCACGATCAGGCCGAGTTCCCGATGTTCAGTTCAAAGTAGGCTTCGTTTAGCGTCACAATCGCATGCAAACGCTAAATATAGAAAACCGACGATGTAACCTCGCGTTTGACCCACTTTATACCCTGCAAAATCGCCCTTGAGGGATAAATTCTTTAGATATTAACTGGACAGTTTCAATGCATTATCGATATAAGCACCATATTATCCTTGACGGCATAATTTTGCCAGAACAAGTAAAAAATTTAAATTTTTTCAGCCATTCGACAGCATTACCTTCAGTCAATTTGAACTTAAATTGTCTTTGCCATAAAATGATGCCATATTCCCATAACACTTTCATTGTAATATTAATTTTTATTGGCACAAGAACAAGTCAGTCACACGACAAAAGCGATCTCCTTTTCCCATAGGACATCAGCATTGTATCCATTAGTCATATTACCTATGTCCCTCTCGTCTAATAGATTACTTTTAAAGGTCAGCCAATAGATATTTTGCATGCATAAAATGTACATGTCCTCTACAATGTAATGACTCACTAGAAATCATAAAAGTTTTACCAAATATCCTTCGACATACAGGCAATAAAGATGATACATTTTTATATAGCCTAAATTTTGCCGTCAGACGTTCTGACCTAAATTGAATAAGTAAAAGTTGTCAAAACTTGCGATCCCGAGATATAAATTTTCAGATTGGGGTCAAAGGCAAACTTACACGACTTCTTTGTTAGGGCTTATATTCAAGAACACAATCTAGCCTTGAATAATTTTAACGTCTTAACTCAATTGCGTTGTAGGTTTGAGATTGGTTGGATTGAGGTTATCCTCTTAATCAGACAACAATAAAAAATATGACAACATCATTTGATGTGAAGAGCTTGCCTTCCTCCAAAAAATTTCAAAGCAAATTCATAAGAAAACACTAGCAGTTTCAAGTGGTATTAAGGTACTTATCGCTTTCTAACTCGTTGATTCCAAGACATGAAAGATAAGTTTAATAGAATTGAAGTTCAATAGAATTGTTTTTAACTTAAAATCTCTTTAAAGTCTTAGTCACAGTTACTCTTATCATTTTATGATCACTATGTGAATACTCGTATCAGAAACTCAAGAGTTAAAAACGTTATCAAACTAACTCGTTTTCAAGTGTAACATCATCAACAGATATAACTATTACTACGATCTGTAAAACTGTAAAATCTACATATTAATTGGTAGTAAATTTAATAACGTTACGTTTATACTTGGAACTATTAAAGAGACAGATTCAATAAACTAGAGCTAATAATTATGAAGTCTATTACTTCATCATCTCTACATTGTACGATGATTTTATGAAGCCACGTTTAATATTCAGCTCATGACGTAAATTCGCGTGCGATTAAATGGAATAAAAATAAACACAGTCTTGAAACGTTACTTACCCGAGCACTCTCTTCGAGGGGACGGGCTGGGCCATCGTAGTAGCAATTTAGCTGCTTCTCAGTCGCATTCGCACATACGCCATACCACACACAATGGCCTTCTGCTGACGCGATCGGAATCTGTAATGAAAAATAATTATTAGGTCATGACGACAGGGTGTGCTAGAGTGGAATATATCATGTTGATAACAATTCTTTAGTCAGGTTGTTACTCGGTGTAACGTTGTAAAAGATTCCTGCAAAACTTTCTTATTCCCTCTTACCAGATATTCTAAAGTTAAACTACTCACTACAAATTAGTGCAGTGGGAAGTACAGTACAAGTTCTTTGTGAAATAGCGAGCAGTTTAATTGTGAAGTTACCGAAAATTTCTTTGAAAACTTAATGGTTTATTGTTTGCCTTTAGCTGTGGAAGATAGGAGTGGCCATTTATCGAGAAATTTGGGACACATTAGCTCTAACTTCTGACATTCATAAAAAAGTATAGCGACCAAAAATTTAACGTTAAAAACGTGACCAAAAAAAGGACCTAAAAGCGAGAAACTTAAAACAAGTTATCGATCCAGACGCCGGTGTTGCCAAGGGCACATACAACGTCGTTAAATTCCGAACCTGCGGATATTTACTTTTAGCTAGATCCTTTTAAAAGTTTCGGTTTCATTATTTTACCCGCTATTACATTTGTTATTGTTGGAAAAAAAAATTACTTACTATACTTAAAATATATTTGGCTCGATAATGATAAGCAATAATGAATTTTTATAACACCATAATTACATTTAGTCTAGTACCCATTTGTTGTTATTGTGTTTTAATATTTCGGTGCTAATACGTGAAACAAGAACTGCATGATCAATATCAAAGTATAAAGATTCAATAATCTGAATAAAAAATAAACTATTATTCGTATCTCTCTACTAGAACTAAAAGGAAGCAACTCAAAATTAAAACACTGGGAAATGTATCTAAAAACTCTTATTTTGAAGGGGCGTTCTAGTAGCTATTAGTTGAAACTTACACAATTATTGCGTTTTTTTTTTGGCTTTTTTTAATTAAATTACAAATATAATATTATATTAAAACCACTATATGTCTCTTTTCTATATTAACAGCGTTTTGCATGACAGCAGTGGATGTGTGACTATATAGTTACAATTATTCATTATTTCCGCAGATTAAATACTGGGAAAATTCCATTTATTCAATGTAAAATATATTCGTTGTTTTAATAATACATATCTTTTGCGTTTATTCTTTCCTTTTTTCATTCTCTCCTTGGCCGTTGATTTTAAATAAAGTATAATGTAATAATTTACAACTTAATATCTATTCGTAAATTCAATGTTGTGTGTGTTCACAAAGCTAAAACGTTTTGTTCTAAAATTTCAATTTCTCATACATAAAGGCATAATCAGTTGGGATGTTATGCATTGACGTGCTTGGGAAGGAATTGAATTCATCACCTACGTCATTCTGATGGTATAAATTAACCGATCTTATTTCAAAACCGAGGAAACTGAGAATAATAATATCAAACCAGTTACTTGTCGACCGAGATATTATATCTTCCATTACTACTTCATTATTGCGCCATATTTTACTAATGGATAACCTCTAAAACGAAATATTTAAGTAAATTCCAACAGCTAGTAGTATGACTTGAAAACCAACAGAATAATATATTCAATGGCTCACTTTATCGACCACCTAAACCTCGCATGTTTAGGTGTACTTGATATCGAATGTAATCAAATAAATTTCTACGAAAACTTTCTACATCTGTCATTTAATCAATAAATAGTAATTTCAATCCTAGAAGAGATGTAATAGAAACACAAAAAAATGAACAAAGCAAAGTAACAAATGATAAACTTATGCATTATCTCGACGATAAGGCTGTGACAACGCAATAACTTTACAGATCATTGAACGTAGTGTTTAGTATTGATAACATTATCAAACGTGTAGAAATCGAACAATTAAATACAACAAATACTCATCTTTGACGTATCAGAACATCTAAGAATAAATACTACACTAAAGATTTATTTTTAAACCTTCAACCGGTATTTGAAGTAAACGCGTAATACTTAAACGGAACTTTTAAAATGACGATCGACTTCTGTGTTATCTTAATACGCTTATGAAACTGATAGGTAAAGAATTTGAATTAGTCAAACATTACCCATTGTGGTTCGAGATTTTAAGGAAATAACTAAATTAAGCAACCACGAATAAACATCAAATGAATTTAAAATTTATTACGTAATATCTAATGACTTGGAAAACGGGACAATTCCAGAATCAAAAATTGATATTCAGTAGAATTGATGGAAACAAAATAGCCATTGCATACACAGATGGTATCGATGAATATTATTCAAAATTGGCTACAAATGGGGCACTTGACTTAAAAAACATGCGGGTCCGTTACATTGACGTTGATAATATTAATGGGTTTGAAATGAGGGTCCGACCTGATTTAGAAATTTTTGGAAATAGGAATACAACGCGTGGACTACATAATTTATTACGTACTGCAAAACATCGATCTCGTTTCACGGCATTGAAATAAAGATCGGAGACAAAGAAAGGAATTGAAAGTACATAGGTAACTACAATGTGAATAACGTTCCAAACTGCGAAGGCATGTCTTAAACAACTTTATCATACCTGAGGAGTTGATTTTAAGATTTGACGAATCTAGCGCTGCTTATTTTCAGAAATCCACTTTATAAATCTAGATCTTCCGCTGAAAATTCTGAAATTTTCCTGAGCTAAGTAATGATATTTTGTTTTGCGGCAGTGACCTCAAAACGATCTTCAATAATTCATACTCTGTCAGTCTAACTTCCTGCATCAACTTATTCCTGCCACAATAAACAAATGATATCAGTAAAATAAAACATCAAGATCCCGTAAACATAGAGGTGAACTTTTACATTATTTACATACATACATGTATGTATTTATAAAGAAAAGTACAAAAATGGTGGTATCTGCTATTTCCGATGATGATGCAACGTTTTCTCATCAATAGTATTAATCAGAATTTCATTTAAAAATTATTATTTTTATTCTCCCGAATTAAGTTTCTTTTTTTTCGAAAAGCAACTTGCTGACGTCATAATTATGAGACCTGTCTGTAATCATTTGAAAGTGTCAACTTTCTTTTCCATCCTACCTAGATGAATTTTATCTTATCATTTACTTTAGGAAATAAAATCTTTTATTTTTTTTCTTTTGAAGACAGGTTTTCTTCTTATTTTTTACAACTATTGATATAAAACACTATTCTGCAATATCTTGCAAATATTTTAATAAATTACTTACCCTAACGGAAAGTTCAAGAAAAAATAATAATTAAACTACTGCGTTGTTATTCTTTTCACCTTGGATATTTTATACACAAAAAGGGTATAACATGGTATCGTATAATCTACCTTGAGTACTTTTACTTGTTTCAGAACTTGAAGAAATTTAACCCCAAATATACCTTTAATTAACACAAATCCTAAGTAAAACCTGGTTGTAATTATTGTGTACTAACAACTAAAGTCGATATTTTAAAATAGAATGCTCCAAATCATCTTGTAGTAAGGCCCAATACATATGATGTGCCCATAGATTTTTGTTAAGCTTTCGATAAATTTGATCTTGATTAAATTGACTTTAGAAGTTAAAAGCAAAGAAATTGACTTTAGTACTAGATTGAATCTGAATACATTTTTAATACATCGCAAGTAAAAGAGATAGAGAACAAATTCCACTGCAGGCTTTAGGCGAAGCCTAACAACTTAGTATCGATCGCAGCGCGATTTGTGAGTAAACATGTCTGGCTTTGAACGCTAGTAGCCTTGAATACGTATAATTAACGATAGCTTAAACTAAAGAATTTAAAAATATGGAAAATAAGTTTTACCAGAAATTATTATATAGATTGTTTGGGTTCTCATCAAATCATCAAATGGCAATTCGTTGTTAGTTTATTTTAAAGATAATTTGAGTTTAAAACTTGTATGAAACGGTTTATATTCCAGCTTCTGAAACCTTACTACAATAAAAAAGTCCTTTTTTCTTTTTTCTCTATTTTCATAAAACGATATAACGAACACAATTTAAATATAGAAAACGAAACATCTACGTTTATGAGTTCAATTTATTGATAGAACACTAAGAAAAGGTAAAATACTAGAAACAATAACAACAAATGTTTCTAGAACATGGACTAATTATTATTATAGAAGCGATAAAAGTAATTACGCGTATCATCAATAAACTTGTTAATTATAGGTTAGATAATACAAGTAAACAAATATAATCCTTCCGTGTCTGATTTGTATTGATTTAATTTGAGGAAGTTGATAATGTGGTAGTTTGCGTTACAACATTAAGTTTGTTTTGGTATAAATCAGCTAAACCGGATAGAAGAAAAAAATTGGCTATTATAGATGACTCAGTTGAATGACTCTATTCATTACTTATTCTACTACCACCAAAAATAGTAAAAGTGCGTAGGTTTTTTTCTGTTTCTATTGTAAGGTATGCATTATATCTACGTTAGAATGACGAATAGTTTATGATTTTATTGCAAACGCATGATCCAGTAAATAACAGCAAATGTCAAGATCAGTTTCCACTTTTTTGCTATAATGTCTGAGAAACTACAAGAGCAAAAAACTGCCCGACAGAAACAACAAATACTACAGAATAAAGATTAGATAAAAGAACTAACTAAAATAGTATTGGAAATTATGGCCACAGCATGACAATTTGGTAAGATAATAATTATTATGTTATATAATTAATTTACTAGCCGTATCTGCTCTCTTTCTTTTATTAGTATTTTAAAGCAACAGCCATATTATAGAACCTAAAAACTAACTATACAATAAAATTGCTAAGACAAGTTAATTAAGCTTATGTATGGCTAAGGGTAAGGCACTATTTTACAACCAGCTAGTTATTCTATGACTTGATTAATGGTCTTGATTAGCGTCTGAATTGCAAGTCTTAATAAACTGGGAGCGTAGCACGCTTTACCGTAATCAATAGCTAAGGTCAAAGCCAGCTTTTATCTGGTACACGAAAGAAAGCCATCAATTTTAATACACAAGACAATCCCTGTGATAGAAAACGTATAAATTTAATTTATCTTCTTCGTCGAATAATGTTCCATGGTTGAATGATAAAGTGCTTTGGTAGAACAAAATGTATTCTTAATACAGGTTTGGTTTTGAATGTTTTAAAATGGTTTCAGAATTTTTCTTTTCTAAATTTAAGTGCAATAAGCAGATATAAATTTGGATTAAATTAGTCAGAAAAAAAAATACAGCTCCATTAATTGTAATTGAAAAACGACTACTTTATTACTCAAAAATAAGATCTTCTCCACATCATGTCACACAGCAGTTAGATTTGAAACCGATAGAATTAAAATCGATTGTTTATTTACTAAGAAAGAAAAAAACAAGCCGCATTGTCTCGTTTTTGGGAACTGGCCAATGCATATAAAAATGTAAAATGTAAAAAACGATCGAAGTTTAAAGAAAACCAAGAATATCGAAGAGCTATAAATATGCAAAACAAAGAAAGATTTAAAAGACGAGATATCAAAGTCTCAAGAACTAAACGGACAGAGGATGCGGGTCAAGTGAAAGCATCGAACTTCCTCACATCTTTAAGAACGATTTTATAACCTAACCTTGACAGCTTCGGTCTGATGTTTCCGGTATATCTCATACATGAACACTGACTATTTATAACTTTTATCGGTGGCATGGTACTCTTTATTACCATCCTGTAACTTTTTCTATACTCATCCTCAAACCTAAATACTTTTACATCACGTAGTTAATCATCCTTACTCTTTTTCACCTACATACCTATATGGTATAGCTATCCTACGCTGTAACCAAGTTATGCGACTATATTCTAATCCAGAACATAAACTATGCAAAAGCTATCATCAAATCCGTTTAGACTTGAATGAGCGACGAACTGCCCAACTTGGCAACAGCGAGACCAGTGGGATAGATTAAACCGAAATTCTCATGCATAAATGTTACATATCGATCCAGATTCTGCAGCAAAATTTCCAAGACATTTATAAATCATAGATATTATTGGAAGCAACAAAGAAGCAAAATCTAAAACCTATTTGAAACTATTCACACTCAAATCCACGTGCGTAATTAGTTCAAGTTGCCAATATGCGTTGTTAGGGCTTCCAAAACATTAATAACATGTATTGATATATCAAGTTTCGATCTATAATTACGCTAGTCGATACAATTTCTTATTATATGAAGTATCAGTATTTGTGTAATGGTGCTAAATGCGCTATTAACGCCGGTGGTCGCGGGTTCGATTCCCGCTAGGGGCGGATGTTTGTATTTATATAAACATTCGCTCCTAGGTCTGGTCCATCGGGAGAGGCCGCGGACGTGCTCTAGCCTCTCCGTTTTCCGTGCTGTGGCGGCCATCGCAGGGGGTTTTAGTGAGTGCAATCTCACATAACCCGACATC
>DVWM01000244.1:0-12001 GCA_018235105.1 Junonia coenia | reverse complement strand
AATATTATAATATATTTTTAAAACATTTTAATATTAATTCTTCAACACAGTTGCAACTTATTTAAGTAGGTATATATAAAATCCCTCACAAATGATTAATTTACCTTGGTTTTTTACAGGAAATTTTAGATTTTAACAAATTAAAGATTCTAAGAACAGAAAATTACCTACTCATGAATTTATTGCGGTTTTTTACCAATGAAAAAAATACCCATTACCAATACATATAGGTACCACATGTTTTTGTCGTCAACGAAATTTGGTTATAGGAATATGTATTTTATATGTATTGTAAATAAATTGGGAATGGCTTGCAACAATAAATTAGCTTTCATTTATTTATATTATACAAATCGTCACGTGAGGGAGTGAGTAATGTGTTGAGTGTGCATTGTTTGCGAAGTATCTAAATTAACCTCCTTGCTATTCGTGATTCCCTGGTATTTTTGTCTTTATGTTTTTCCCTGTTTTTTATAAAATTATAACTATTATTATATAATTAATTACTTCGTAATAACAAAAAAAAAATTCAATTAATAAAAATGTATCCGTTTTACTAATAACCTAAGTATATCATTACATTAATTAATGTTTTTCTTTCCTGTAGGTACATTCGTTGTTGTAGTTGTGACAAAAAGTGTAGTTTTACTGATGACCTTTTTTAAAAAAAATATTTTCTTGTGGCAATGGCATTGCCGTAAAAGACAAGAACACATGGCATTACGTAGAATTTTTTTCTCTACGTTCCGAGTATCAATATAATTTATTACCAAAAAGACGCTGGAACGTTATAAATGTAGTCGGTCATATTCTGAATTGTTCGGGGAACCACCACACCGCACAAACAGATTACACCCGTCTGGTTTATTTCTGATTTCCTCGGAGACATTAAATTAATACGAAAAATCAACCTTACCCATTAGTAATAAGATTTAAATTTCAGTATCACTGAAATTTATACCGCGCTGGTAAATTTTGATATTTACTTCCAAGGATTTTAAGTGCTATTTGCTTTGGTAGAAATCAAGTGATGTAACATAAGGGCGTTTCACCTTGGCACGGGACCAAGTCTGTGACGTTTTATTTGAATTTTGGGGTCTCTTCTCATTTCGGAATGTATGACAGACGTGAAGCGAAGGTCGTCATTAGAATGTTAACGCGGTGAAATATTCTGAACAATGCTTTGTTATTACATTATTACGCGACTGTACAAAACTACATTATTCATTACCTGTAACGTGTGACAATTTCTTACCTTTCTGTAATCAATCAATCAATTTCTCCATTGTAAATAAGTATAACTTAATAATAAAATTGTTCATTGACTTGTACCATTTATTCAGAGCGTTTATTACTTTTGAATTTAAAACATTTTTATAGAAAATGTTTTTCAACAGATTGTTCAATAGTTAAACAATTTAAATAATCCAATTTTCTGTTAATGAGAAAAACGAAAATATCTTCCTATATTTATACTGAGATAAAAATTACAAATAATAGAATTTTTTCTTCCTACTTCACTATCACGCACTTTTTACATAACTATTATCTACATACAAACAATGATATGTCTATTTCTATTTGACTACACATTAAGAAAAACCAACTTTTGAATGATATCATAAATATGTATAAATCATCACTACGAAGAGTGCCGCTCTCCGTCACAATTATAAACCAATTTAGATTTTACTTTTATAGAATTATTCATTCATCTCTTTAACGCAATATTTATACATACATTTGACAAAAAGTAATAAATCGTCTTCAAAAAAAAAAACAAAATTATTTTATATCTTCGATCTTCGATGACATAGAGATTTACCGACCGATTACTGATCTACACCGTCTCCTACTTCATTCCTTAACTAGAATATGATGAGTGAAACTTGTCCAAATGTCATAAAGAGATATTGAACTCATGACAAGTTGAAAAGCTAGTTTCAATTACCGATATGCCAATTCTGTATACGGATGGATAATATTGGATTGACGTAATTAGTCTAACGGCAATGTCAAATGTTGACAATTTGAGGTCGGACCGAGATGTCATTAACGGCCTGCGGAGTTATATGAAAGACTCGTGTTAATGTTTCATTTAGTATAACGAAGAAGAAAATAATCTCATCTAAAGCCTCCCATAAGAGCAAGCCCTCGATGGTTTATATTTGTTATGAAACTATGGAGCAGACAAAAGCTCCCTTGTCTGACCAAAAAGACCGAGGGAATGACAAAAAATCCTCCCGAAATCGGATTTCTTTAAAAACACAAAATAAGCATCCCTTAGTTCTTTGTATGAAATCTGTGGAAATATCCGCCATCAGCAGACCACCAATCGATCTCCTCGACTACCAACGAATGATATGTCTAAAATAACAACATAACAACAATAAAGATATGATCTGACAGATTTGTATTCGTATAGTAACGTAACTTATCTGTAGTTATAATCATCCAGAATAGACGAGTACTCAACCAATCTGTTACAATATCTGTCTTGTCACCTTCCTAGGAATAAAACATCGCATAAACGCAGTTCAGTAACAGCTTGTAAATGTCCCACTGCTGGGAAAAGACATCCTCTCCTATTAAGGAGAAAAGCTGAATCCACTACACTGCTCCACTGGGGGTTACCGCATATGCATGTATCTGAATTTCTGCAGCTACTTGCAGGTTTCCTCAGGACGTTTAGCTGCACCAACCACAAAATAATTTCAGGACAAATTTGGCACGTGAAAACTCAGTCGAAGTTTGAACCCACTTTAGAGATTAAGATCAATGTTTTCCCACCACAAGGGCATTTGATTACACGCAGACGATACGGCAATTAAAAAATCCGAACAAACATACATCTGATAAGACGTATATTGCACAATACGTTAACGTGAAGATGTGCGATTACGTAAAACGTAAATTAGGTTGACACAGTTGATGATCGTATCGCTAGAGATAATTGTACCTGACATTAATTACAGCTGTTTGGAGTTGTTTAACGTGTCATTTTATATAAATATAGATATTCCTAAATAAATTCGAAACGAAATACGACATGAAGAGAATATTAAAAATATTGTTGTCAGTTCACATGAGTCATGTTAGCACAAGGTGAAACTACTGCAGATTCGTAATATACTCGTATTTACTAAATCCAAATTTCTAGTGAAAACAACCGACAAAAAAGCTGTCATTGCATATCTCGTCACGTTGGCTGCATAGAATCTTCCATCCTTTATTTCGGAATGAAATCAAGATTTAATTTCGCAACACAAATGTATAACCCATATATTTCAATCGGTGAAGTAAACCGACTCTAATCCTCTAACGAACAGGCCTAATCATTTGCCTGTCAATCAATATCAATAATGCCTGATCATTTAGTAAGTGCATAATAGTTGGTACAAGCTAACATCTAATGTTTTAACATCATGTGCTTTTAAATAGGTTTCAGTAGGTCAGCCCAGGTCATATACCCATCTAAGAAGGATCTATATTTACAATTCACGAAACAGCACTAACGTGCAATGCACGACTGAAAAGGTAAACGTCCGAAGTAACGGATTCAGTTTCCAAACAATCGCTGTGTGAACCAAACATTTCATTTGATAGTTGATGTTTGGCGTTACAATCATTCCTGCTAATGTATACTTTGTTGAGAATTTAGCTTGGTTTTGTGAAATTGTGTGATCTAATAATTCAATCGTCTCTCAGTGTAATTTTCACATGATTAATTTAATATTTTAGGTACCTAAGATGTGACCGACTTAAATCGAAATGAAGCTCATATTTGCCGTTGTTTTTATACGTAAATATTCATACTTGTAAACGAAAAAATCATGGGAAAAACTAGTGAAAAATAAAGGAAAGGAGCCCCCCTTTACTAGATTTTTCATACAATTCAATTCCAGTAACAACTATCGATAGTGACTGCGGAACTTTATGAAGAGATAAACAGACGCAAATCTCTTAGTCAATGATACCAAAACATGAGTCAATATTATTGTTTTACAATAATCTATTCTACTCTGAATTGTTTTATCAGTTTATAGTGATTTTCCAGTACAAATCTCAATTGGTTTCGTTAGAAATATAATTCTAATCTCGTACCAGATATTTGGTGCAAATGATGACGAGTACTTATCGTACAAAATTCCAAATATATGATACCGGAAATTTAACCAAAATTATACACAAGAAATATTCATCCAATTTCGATTCAAGCAATATATTCATTTACTCATAATCTTGGATGCTGTAGGCAACATGATAAATGAGGCATGGATGAAATATGTGATAGCTCATCGTTAGTCGCTCACGAGAAACTGACATCCATCTAAAGGCATTGTGATGCTAATAACCGATCTTAGATACAAAGGTTTACCAGCTAAGAACACTGGAAAGAAAATTTATACGTAAGACTAACAAGAGGTTGCACATATGACGACACGGTGGCACTCCGTGTACGATAACGAGAACACAGCTAAATAATATATTAAAGACATCATTCTTGAATATATGGAAGTTAAATCCGTCGCAGGTATTCTTAAAATCGTTAAAGAATTCGCTTTGTTCGATAAACTCCAGAGATAAGATTGTTTATATCGTAATAGTAAAAATAAAATCGCTCTGAATGAATAGTATAAGTTGTCTGAAAACAAAAGAAAAAAAAATAAACAAAAATTAATATCTAAGACACTCGTACCAAGACGCTGTTAGAATCATATTCGATAGAATAGTATCTTAAGTTTTCGTTGTCACACAGTTTTCTGTTGGTAATATTGCAATGGATACATAGAATAAACTGGACAAGGCAATCTAGTCATTTATGAGACGGGTCAAAGATTATAACCAGGCATATTAGGACCAGTTTTCAAATTTAGTGTACACAATTTCAATCATATTGAACGGTTTATTCTAGTCGAGAAAACGTGTGATTACGAAAACGTTAAAAATTTCAGCATTTACAAATTTCGCACCTATATCCGTTATCTATTCTTGAAGTCCAAATTAAAATTTATACACATGGAGGAACGCTCAGTGAAACTATTGCAAGAGGCGAAGTGTTAGTAAGCATGTCTTTAGAGTATAACACTAAAACAGTTGCTAGAAACCATCGAAATTGAAATGAATAGGTGTTTCTAGAACAGGACCAAGCGTATTTACACATCACAAGTAGTAATGCACAACTTTTAAAGCATAGATCAACTTCTTCAATTCCGAAGGTTAAGTAAAATTCTACGCCGAAATAGGTATAGCCATCCACCCAACCATGTTTTCCATCAGCTCCAACTACTAATAATTTACAATACTACTAACCAAGGCAGGAATTCCAAGGACTCTTGTTTATCCCGAAAACTAAGGAGTAAATCAAGCAAACATTTTAGCAATCATCACATGTTTAAAAATTATTATCAGAGAAATCACTAAGATTTTGTGTCGTGATTTCAATGATAATAGAATTAGTTCGACTTAAGTATGTCGTTCATTTAATTGTTAACGGTTGAATTCAACATGCAAGATTTATGGCTTCATTCCTTACGATTTAGATTTAGAAGCACTTTTCAGTCTTCAAATAATTTTTAATTAATTTAAGAAAATTTAACAATTTGCCAAATTGCGCGGAACTTGCTAAAAATCTTCACTCTAACTAATTATGTTCCGCGCGAGTGATGCAAGGTAAATATTTATTTTGGGGGTACAATTTACCATTAAATAATAAAACTGTCATGATAGTATCAACAGCTAGATTGATCGCTGTAAATTTACGTGTGAAAATTGTAGTTCCATACGTAGCCAAGGGCGCCGCTAGTATAACTTTTTTTTCAATCTCATTAGATTTTTTCATTCTCATTTATAATAATTTGGGAATTATCTTCTTAAAATATGGTATAGTATTAATGTTACTAAGCATTTTTATTTTAAAAAAAGAAGTATCAAAAACGACACGTTTTGTTTTTAAAATTCTTTAACTAGTATGTTCCAATTAAATACTCGTAGATTTTTGCGACGCCCATGTACGTAGCTATAAACGGGCTGGTAAAGTACAGCTGAAAAGCAGTGGTTATTCAGTCGATTCCACGTTTTTTACATCATGCTCCATATCCAGAATATTCAGAGGTCGCTAATAATAACTCCGCAATCAACACTGCTCGGTAACTGCCGGTCAGCCGTAATTCCCATCGTGTCAACTAGTGACGTATGTACACTTATACATACCCTAGCTGAACCTGTCCCATATGTCTGTTCGGGTCGTCGGATATCAGGGCGCGCGTCATCGATTCAGTGGTATTGGCACCACCCTCGTGCTAGCGGACAAACAAACATGTAGACAAGACATTGCCCAAATGACGTCACAAGCCGAAAGCTGAACCCACAATTACACGTCCACAACGGATACTTATTGCTTGTTGTAGTAAAAAATTAGCGCCAACGCGTCTTCAATCAATCGTTCGATTGCAACAACTACCATGATTCAAAAAAGCTTATTTTGCATTGTTAGTTCCAAGATCTACATTCAATTGTGTTTAATCAACAACGTGATCTCCTATTGGTTTTTTGAAAATAAAAGTGAATTATAACTACTGACATGATTAAACTCATATGTGGCATGCAAACATTATAACAAATACAGAAAGCATGACGGTATGAACAGAACATGATCGTATATTTGGACCGAAACTTTCTCCACGCGGATGGACTTCAAAAATAAATTATTTTTCGAAAAACTTTGGTTAGTTAAAACTCACTCAGGCAGCAGTTGATTAGCACTCGACAGGGGACTCTTCTAAACCTATAAGCATCGTATTAGAAATTGAGAATTGTAAGGTGACGTCGGTGCTACACTAAGCTATCATTCCATCACACAAGAAGTAAAAGAGGTGTTAATTTGATAATATACTATAAACCGGCTGTCTCCAATGCTTGCCTGAGTGGTGAGCGGTAGACTCCCGTATCAGCGTCACAGTACAAGCGCTGCAAAAATAATATCGTTCTATAACTTGCTCTGACTCCGGTACGTCGCCCCTATTACTAAAAAACGCTGGAGTCAGGGCACGTCCGAGAACATTTAAAGTTAATCTGCATACCCCAATTTGAGCGCTTGCCCTCCCGCCATGAGTCCCTCTTCCCCCAGTAGCGTCACTTGTTCTTCCTCTCGCGAAGGGTCCGCCATCTTGTGCACACAAGCGCCGAAATGGCGCCAAGGTCAATTACGCGTTCAAGGTCAATGTCACATTCTCGCAGAATGTTTGCTTTACCGATGCTAACGCGTGTCGATAGCGCTCAGTTTAAAGTTACTCTTAAACGTCACCGTTACTGTACTTTCAAGTCCATGACCAAATTATCAATCAAAGAACAATTACTGCGCGAAATCGTATAAAATAACAAAGAGTAATGTGACACTGACTATGAACTTCGAGATTGTCAATATTTTAAGATGCCTAGCAGTATAATCAAATAGTCTTGAATGTTTGTTTTAATGTAACACGTATTCAAGCGATTTATGAAGAAGACCCACGACCTCGTTTTAAAGGAGAGACAGTGTTAACAAATTTGTACAGAGGCTGTGCTGGGTGTTTAGTATACGAAGAGATATTTAGTAAAAAATTTCATTTGTTTATACACATAATACCTAGGTAAGGTACAGACGTATTTAATGAAACATCGATTCGAAATCATAATAAAAAATACAACTCAACGAAAATGAACAAAGAAAACATCAAATACTTAAAAAAAAGAGGTTTTTAATCGATCGACTTGGAGCTAGTTTTTTTCTACAACAGCAGCATAATGTCGACATCGAAACCTGGGATAAGTATGCTATGGATGTAAAAAATTTATAAGTATTTACTGGCATTGCTTGCTAGGACAGATTTAGAGATAATATTAGTTTGATGCCGGCTCGTTGTGCTATAAACGTAGGTAATATACAATCATAATTAATTTAACGTTGCCTCATGAGGATATATCGCCGGCACGAATTATCTTATCTCACGATTAATTTATAAGTCTGAACTACGAGGTGGCTTACGTAAACAACAAATATCATATAGATTATCAGTCTAACGCTGGATCGATAATTGTTGAGCCAAATCATGTGATACGCGAAATTTAATTTATCGAAATTTTAGTACCAACATTACAATTTGGGACTTACCTCATCGAAGAATACTTGCGTCTTCCTTAAGATGTGTTTGAGCTCAGTCAGCTCGAGGTAATTCCTCTTCAGCGCTTCAGCGTTTTGATTTACTTCACGCAGCTCATTTTCGAGCTTTTCAAAAGTTGCCTGTTGACATATATTACATGTAATATCTGAATAAGGTAAAATTTTTTAGTTTATAGCTTTACAGTTTGTTGGCTAGAAGAATTATCTGAGACGAGATATTTTTTTAATCTTTTTATTGCAACATGAGTCAAAGTATTATAATTTCACGGCGTTACATAAATTACTGATCCCCGTAACAATAAGGAAACAGACGGTAGTCCAAATTATCTTCATCATACATTAATAAACTGTTCCCAATTCTTCTAGTTGTAGGAATTCCTAAATTTGACCCTCTGACTCAATCTAACAACAATCAACTTATTACCATATCCTATTTTAGTACTAATTTTTGGATTGAGGCTCAAGACACAGTCATATACATAGACACAAATTTACTACCTCCTATTGATGATCAACGAAATTATCCGCAATGCTTTATGTAATGAAATAATAAAGTTAGATACTCAATTACTTAGGCAATCAACGATTGAATTGGAGATTCAAGGCATCAATTGAAGTGGTAACCTTATTACGATTCTGCATCGCTTCCGGGTTCAATAGCACTTTCACTATCGTGAAAACTTTAGAACCTATCACCCTATCAGGTTACTCTAAAGTCCCCAAAAATTGACATCTACGCTATCACTATAAAAGTACTTTTATAGCCTCGTGTTAGAAGGTACCTTCCAAGTATTCATACCTCAAGATCAATCATTTCTCTCGGCTGCGGCGCCTCTGGAACCTCTCCAGGTATCTCCAGCATGGGGATGCCGTCGCGTCTGATCTCCTTCTCCAGGTAACGGAGCTTCCGTTCCATTTCATCGCAGCGACGCACTTCATTGACGAACTTGCGTTGGAAAGCATTGACGTCTGGATTTAACTGTTGAGGGATAGAAAATAAGAATCAATTTCCACTCGTGGGACAGAATCAACATTTCGATTTGGTTAATTCATAATTCATTACCATTTTTTGTAATATTCACAATTGTCAGGCCGGGGTTTAATAGGAAAGATTTTTGCAAAATTCTTAGAGGAATTTTGAGAGCAAGTCGCGTGGTTAGTGTCATACAATTACGTGGAACCTCTCTTAAAAATCCTTAAAATGAATATACTGTTGGTATTGTTGTTACCTATCCTATTCGGTTTTATTATTACTAAAAGTCTGAAATGAGTTGTCCCCGAGGAAAGACTAAGAAACATACTTTCCTGCAATTTTCAAGGACAAGTATTCGATAAATCAGCACATTTTCAAAAGGCTTTTCAAATATTTAAATCATGTGATTCTAGCGATACAATTTTAAGTCCTTGTATGATCATGTTAGTTACAGTTAATTATAGATCACTTATGTGCATGACGATGTATAATCTATTACTCTCTAAGTACCACTTACGCACTTAGCGTACGACATGTTTAGGAGATGATGTATGACGTTTATAATGAGATATCAGTTATGTCATATCATGAAGTCGAAATAAGGAAATAAAATCGTTACTCGTGTTATATGTCATTCCCTCACTCTAATTTTTTTGCTCCAAATACAATTTCATTAAAGAACTAAGGATCTCTATCGCTTCTCACATAAGTGTGTAAAGCATATAAATTTACATTTCAATTAATAGACGGATGCTTTATCTGTAACTTTATGTATGTATGCGGTTATCATTGTACCTACTTGTTTAAAAATATATTAAATTAAAATGGATTATTAGTTACATACATATACGATCAATGTGTCTAAAATATTTAATGCACGATGTGCATTTCTGCAATGTAACAGCTTCTTAACAATACCTTACAGTCGAACAAAAACTTCTACTCCTATTTAGGGGGAGGACGTAGAGCTGCTGTTATGCTATGATGTTGATGCATTGTAGAAGAAAGAACAAATGAAAGCCAAGGAAAAGGCAATCTATTGTAGAAGTGGCCAAGACTGACATAGCCTTGTAAAAAGCGCCTAAAAAACTCAGTTGTTCCACTGCAAATTTTTCAGAATATCTTCCGATACATTTACTATATTTTCGAGTCTTTCCATCGCCAAGAGCAAAATATTTGAGTACTTATATACTCAGAAGTGCTAGCTCAGATTCCAAGTCGAAATCCTATTGAGTTACCAAGTCATTACGCCATGCCATATAAGTTCAGCATGATGTTGTTAAAATAAACATTCCACATATGTGAATGGCATCAAACACATGCGCGAATCAATAAACGAATACAAGGCGGAACCATCTGCAAATTTACAGCTCGATATAGCTACATTACATCGAAATGGAAAATCTCACAGCTCAGTTGGTATTTCAAAGTTATAAAAGATGCTCTAAGCCCAATGCTATTTAAATATATTGTGATTCTTCCTCTTGCTTAGTTGCGAAAGTTACGTAGTCGAAAGCTGTAGTATTCCTTTAAAATTTTGATAATCCTGAAAATGGATATGTTTCGTTTTCTTTTCACCTTTACCACCCATCTTAACCCACCCATAAATATCAATAATATCATGTCATAGGTATCATTTAGTTGACTACATAAGTGACCTTGACATTTATAAGATGATAAAAACAGAAAAACATGATTTTTTAAAAGGCAATTTATAATCTAATTTAACTTTAAGATTTTAATATAATAATTTAGATTTGACTAGACGTTGCCCACGCTTCTGTTCGCGTTATTGTCGCTTGTCACTGTAGTAAGGAAACTGACGTCCCTCGGAAACAACTTATTTTTCCAGAATAAATAGGTAATATCGTCTTAATTAATCTGAGAGTATTTTACGTCTGTAAAATTTAATGACAAACGATTAAGTGGTTCGAAGAAGCGAAACAAATAAACTTATTTTCGATTTACGAGTATAAACAGGGATATGGCAATTCCAATAATACCAACACAAAAATTAATACCTATAAAAATTGTAATCAAATCATGTGATTTAATTGATGTATTATTGCATTACTATGAATGTTATCAATGTGGTGTTAGTGTGAACATTTTTAAGCTGATAACATATTTAATTCAATCAATATTTTACATGTAAATATAAAACACATTTGTTACTAGTTGCTAACTGAGGGTTTAGTTAACTATATGTATATTTGCTAATGTATGTACATTAGCAAACATACATATAGAGATATGAATGCCAATATTCTTTTTTTAACAGGCTAAAGGGTAATATTGAAACTTCTTTTAATAATTGCTATTTACAAAGTTTCAGTATTACCCCACCCAACAAACTAGTTTCAATACTTTAAAAAATTAAATATACCTACTTGTAAATATATTTTCCTCATATGTACATATCTTAAAAAGCAACAACGATTTTAGAGGGCATGAGAATCATTAAAACAAACTGACAACCAAAAAAGTGTAGCTGTAAGTAACACTAATACTTTTAAGGCAAATGATGGTCATGTTACAAAAACCTGATAACAAAAACTCAAAATTTCCAAAAGGATATCCCTATAAGGTCCAATTAAGTTACACAATGAATTCACAATAGGGCTTTATTTGGTATACTGAAGATCAATAATGTTAACACTTGTGGAAATAGACCCCCAACATGTGTTTAATTACAAATGGGTATGAAGATATTTCAGGGGCGGGTCAAATCTCATCTAATATTACTTTAGGTAGGAAGGTAAAATTTACAAAAAAAAGAGTATTTTAGTATAATTAAATTAAAGACTAAGAAGTGTTTGCGCTTTGATTTATTGAGTTACAATCTTTTGGACAAATGTTACTATATC
>DVWM01000243.1:0-12002 GCA_018235105.1 Junonia coenia | reverse complement strand
CTTTAAATTTTTTTCTCTCATATTTTTTTATCATTTCTTTCCGCATTCCGACACAGTCCTTTTCTCACACTATTCAGTACTAAAATACATTTATTTACCTGAGAACGATAATAATGGTAACAGTTCATTTACTCTACATTAAGCTTAGTTTAAAAAACAAAAATTCACTCAAATTTAACCCTTAAATCTATTTAGAATAAGATCTATATTCCCATACTTATTTTTATCGGTAATCAAGTTCGCGGAAATCATTAGTCGAAACGCTTTACTTTAGAACCTTTTCGCGTTAAATATTTAAAACCTTTGATAAGAAAGTGATCGTGAAATTGCTTAACAATTACTTTGACATGGTCGTTTAGAATTATTGAGATTTGTTGGACATTTCGACCCAATATGGTTCGGATTTGCATACAATGGCCTTTGCATTTATGTAAAGATTTTGTTTTGTCACAGAATAGATAGAAATGGAAATGGCACCACATCGATCAATCTTAGTTTAGATTATAGAAGACAGACAGACAAGATGTTTAAAATAGCTATTTCAATATCCTTTTTCGGATATATACCTAGACTTTGAGCTGCCAAACCTATTACCTATAGAGTGTCTATTTTTTTAAATATTGGTACAATATTACAATTTTCCTACGGTTTATTTTCCAAAGTATTTTTATATACCTACCTAAATTAACCTTTACACAGAATAAATAAATACCAGAGTTATAAAAATCTTGACATAATTAAAACTCACAGATCTATCAAAAAAAAAACTTAAACTCTTTCAATGTGCGCATAAGCGTCTAAAAATATTACCAGCTTTACTATAACCCTACACACACATAAAAGATTCAACTGGATTACATAAAAACAAATCCTTAGAAACACATAAAAATTTCGACACATACTATACACTCACACATACAATAATAATCGTCACCCATACATAAAAACTCACACAGTCAAACACTGTTGACGGGAAAGTCCCAACCACTTTTTTTATATTTGATGAGAAAAGAAACCTTCAAATGACGTCAGCAAACTCAAATCCTATGAGTTACTCTCAAAGTTAATATTTGTGGGTCAATGGCATATGATTCAAAACAGTTAATAAATGTATTACAAAATATTACCTTTAACTTAATAGGTGTGAGAGGTTGTCAATAATGTGACCTTTTATTATAAATGCTGTTCAATTTTAATCATTATATTTTCGTAGATAAATAGAATCGACGACTAACAAAAAACTATTTCTCTATTTATATGTTAATCTCTTATTACTTCAATTCTTAATTTTCTAAGTACAAACTGGTAGTTTTCTTTTCAATATGGGCTATCTTGATTGTAACTAAAAACAAAAAAAAATAAACATTGAAATTAATTCAGAATTACCAAAAGTATTTGTATGATACACTTAAGAATTCAGTAAAAATTTGTATTTTCTCATTTTTTTTAAGTCTGCTGAAAATTATAAAGCATGCAACCAAAGAAATAGGTCTAAATATAATCAAAATTCATTATTCATCTTTGTGCTCAGTCGGCTAAAAAAATCAGAACCTTCACTATAAATACAAAAGTTAAATAATCAGATGTTTTTAGTAAATCTAGATAGAAAGTTAGAAAGGCCTAGGTTTTGTAATTGCTAGACCAAAACATCTGGCCACATGCCTGGGCCTAGAAAACATTATGCAAGCGGAAACGGAACTGGATTCATGAATATTTATTTCTAAAATTAGTCCATGCATATTTTAGGAACATTTATGTATAATATTTCCACTTTTCATTGAATTTAAACACAATTTGTGTTTGAATTCATCTCGAGCTCGGCGGTGAAGGAAAACATCGTGAGGAAACCTGCATGTGCCGGAAGAAATTCTGACACATGTATATCCGCCAATCCGCAGTGGAGCAACGTGGTGGATTAAGCTCCATAACCTTCTCCCTAATAGGAGAAGTACAGGCTGTGTTACGTTTTTTTAATCCACAATCAATTTCATTGGATACACACTGATTTTCGCAAAATATGTTCTTAGCTAACTTTACCTTCTACGTAGAGCTTTTCTAGTTCGTCTTTTTCAGTAAGTCTTCATAGTGTTAAATGGTATTCCTTCTTAAAAAATATGCTTAAATAAAGAGTATGTAGTTCTTCAGTCATGTTGTAGCATTAAACTCATTTTTAAAATAAATGAAACATTACAGGATAACAGTTCTAGACCGACACCTCCTCAATGATCACAAAATCGGTCTCGACAATCTCTTGAAACTGGTAATGGAGAAAACGAAAGAAGGTCTTTCAGAAGAAAATACACCACAAATATATGGTATAAGACAACCGTACTACAAGCCATCAGATGAAATAATCGAAAGCGGGGAATTTGTTATAGAGACAGTCACTCCAAAAATTAAAATACTGAAACATACAGCCAGCAATACAGATTTACTTTGGACAGATATACCTGAAGTTGAAAAGAATTTCGGAGACATTACAAAAGAAATAGATAAACTAATAGATGCACCGGAAGATTGTGATAAAGATGTTTTATTTGCGAAGATGCAAACGCTAAATGAGTGCATGTCCAAATTCGTTGATTCGTCAAATAATTTGAAGAAAGTTTTGACGAAGGAGTTCGATCAGAAGAATTCAGGGAATAAAACGAATGGGCCGTATTTTAATTTGGGTTTGGGGGAGTAAGTTGACATTTCAATTAAATATATAGAGTACTAGCTGACCCGGCAAACGTTGTTTTGCCGTATAAAATAACTTACTAAAAATTTTGTCTGAAAAACAAAAAAAAGTTTAGAGGAGGACTACCCCTAACATTTAGGGCGATGAAAAATAGATGTTGTCCGATTCTCAGACCTACGGAATACCCTCACAAAATTTCATGAGAATCGGTCAAGCCGTTCCGGAGGAGTATGGGAACGAAAACTGTGACAGGAGAATTTTATATATAAGATTTACTTCAACTCAAAAATATAATCTCCTTTAATATGCACATGTTCAAAATATTTAATGCAGTTTTAAATTTCTCTTTTATCGAAGTACATTAACCATTTTCATTTATCTGACTTCATAGTCGTATATAGTCAAATATTATCGAGGCAATCTTCAATAAGTTCAGTCCATTGTGCATATTGGTTCGCCTGAATGGCTATACGTTAATATAATGCAATGACAAGCGTCCATGACTGCACAGCCTATACAAAGCTCTTTCACTCACTACGGACATAAGCCAGCGGGCTTATACAAACACATTTGTAGACAATTGGTAAATACGTTTGTAGATAAGTCAATATAGTATGGAATTAACTATGCATTAGATTGCTATTATATTATCTCAATTACTAAGGCCCGTTACGCACCCGCGGTTAGCCGCCCAAGCAGTTCGTTTTAGCGGTTACATAATATTAAAACTAAAAAAGTGGCTAGCCGCTTCCGTGGTCAATCGCTAGTGCGTTAGCGCTTTTACAAATTAATAATTTAATCAGACTCTATTTGACAGTGACAGACAATGTTCATATCGATAGACTTAATGATATTTTCATTAATAGTCCCATTTGAATGTAGTGCATTTGATGGACATTGTTAATGTATATTGAGGTATCCACAAAAAGTTAGTTTGACGTCATTGAACATGTTTAGATCGAGAATATTGATATTTCGGTTAAATATTTCTATTTTTCAAGCGGTACAATCGACAAATCGGATAATCTAGAATCGATTCGCCAGTAAGCTGGGATTCTGGTAGCATTTAGCGTGTGAATGAAATGAAATTTCGTGAGTTGGAGCCAGAATTAAGCTTTACAATATGGTTTAGTCGATATAACGGTACATTTTGCGAAATATAGTACTTTCAAATGTTACCACTTTTAACGATAAACTATTTGTTTATTTACCATTATATAATCTGTTTTGTCAGAGTTTAATTTGTGAGATTTGATATAAGATTATATTAAAAATATTTTATTTGTGATAATTTTGAAAATGATTAACACCGGGGCCAATTAAACTAATTCCTAACATGGCTTTTAAAAGCATACAAGTCCAGTATTTCAACAACACGATCGTTTTTAATTTGCAATAGCGAGCATGTTTGACAATTAGCTATCCTGTCGAAAATCATATTAGTTGTGTCCATATTGAATTTCCGTTTGTGATTACATTGCCCGCGAAATCACATGTATTAACGAGGCTTTGGAAACTACGTAATAGCAATTACACGATGCGATCATTTGAACTGACATTAAATTAATAGAATTAATTTCTAGCTGAATGAATCCGATCGGAATTAGATTTGGTTTGGCTTTGAAATTATTAATTTACTTATAACGAGAACTGAAATGGACCATTGGTTAGAACACGTGAACGAGGTTTCAAATTCAGGGGTGACATGGCTGAGCGTTTAAGTATTTATAGTTAAAATGGTGGTCGGTGGTGTAGGAAAAAATCATGAGCGATACCTGCATACATGGTAAAAAAATGTGAATTGTGAAAAAGAGCATTCGTAACTATAATCAAATAACTAATAATCAAATATAGAATACGGCTTTGAATACAGCTATTCGTATTCTAATCAATAAGAGAGATTTTAAGGACACTTATAGTACCTTAATAGTATTAAAGTTGTGATGGCTCTACGTAAGTACAATTTATAGGAGTAGAAAAGTGTGTACATCTATAAATAGTTCCTGCTTCCACCGAGTCTTCTCTCGAGTTACGAGTTCATTCGATTAACATGGATCCTAACTAAGCCTTTTTATACTGAAATGCCACTTTGTACTACCTTATACACTAACGTAATGTTTTATGCTGAAGAAAAATCAAATAGAGTTTAGTGAAATATTATTGAATATAATTATTTGAGGCAGTATTTATTATCTCTATGAAAGAAAAGAAACGTATGGCTCATAAATATGAAACGAAACTTCCGTCTATGTATATACCTAAAAAACCTGAAAAATATTGTATAACTGTGACGTATAAGTATATTTTTTTTATTTAAGGACGAACTACAAAATTAGAAAAGAGTCACGTGCTTACATAGCAGTTTTTGGGAAATAAATCTGAAATAGAGTCGGGACATTTTTTATAAAAGCTTGTCATGATGGGAATTCTTTCGACAAATTTCATCTCGAAGGTATTCCGTTAGATTGGCACCGTAAATTTAGACAACGAAATTAGATGGCTACCTTCCCGAGTACATTGACTTATACGTAAAATTTTATTTTTAATAATACGATAAATAAAACAAGACAAGAAAGTCAGTTATACCTAACATTAAGCTGACTAAAACATTATTAAAAACTTTTACAGTTTAATTTACTAATTTCATAAAATTAACAAATATTTTTGATAATCTTATGCGCGATTATTGCCACATTATTGATCAACATGATGCGAAATAAAAACAGATGTATCTAATGTATCTAATATCTATTAAAAAAAATAAAGAAAAAACGAGAAAACCGACATGAAAAACGAATATCAGAAGACACTCTCGTTAATACTTATAAAGCCAGCAATAAAAAAGTTTACTTAAATAAGTAATTAGATGAAAGCCGTGTTGCTAAATTACTTTTAATTTATAATAAAGTGACATAATTACTTAAGTACCTATTCAACACTGAAGAAGAACATCCTCAGAATAATTTAATTATGTTTAAGATATATATTGTAATCAACGTAAAGTTTAATAAAGGCATAGTAATTAAAAATGTCTATAGTTCGTGAAAAGATTTTTGAATAATAAAATTAATGAAGAACGCGCCTGAAAATAAATTATTTTCATGTATGATAATTATGCTAATGATTCTGCAGTTACAAGATAAAATGAAAAGAGAAAAAATGAAAGCTACATGTAATAATATGAAACGGAAATATGAATACCAAAACCAAAGTGTTTACTTACTAAATGTAAAAAGAGTGAGAATATACCTACGAGTATGTAAATGTATATTAAAAATTCAGAATTATGAACTGTAACAGAACTTTTTTGAACTTCACGCACTGTAACTATAATATTAAAACACTTCACTGCAATCTTCTTTCTTTTTTATCCTTCAATCTGTCGTTTGTTTATTCACCCACGTCAAAAGTCTAAGGTCAGGTGGACCGAGATTGGACGAAGCGACACGCGCGACGCTGTAGCTATAACTAAATTGTCAAATTAGACTCTGAATCAAACAGACTAAACATTGCACCGGGCACAGAAGAAAAACAAACACTAAGATAAGTCTTAAGATCCATCGAGACAAGTAATTGAGATTTCACAGATGGCTACACTTCGTCTCAAACCTTACATAATATACCCATTACGATACATGAAACTTGTAATGAACTTCATTGAACAATTCATTAGCGCTTCGAAACTTTAAACGTGGACGAAATTTCAGCATGTGGAGGTTTATTTCATGAATAAGTTCTCACTTAACCTACTTCACTTAATTTTATTTCAGGCTATTGAATAAATGTATGTAGGTAATAATTATAATGAACACGTAATAAAAAACTTGTTTGTTGATTGGTTAACTAATTTTATTATATTGAAATTCGACACTTTAAAATAATGTTATAAAGACAAATAATGGATATTATAAGATATTAAATGTTCTGAATTTATTCCGTTGAGATGTCCTTTGTTTGTTACGTCCGCTCCTCCAATATAGTCAACTAAGCGTATAAACGAATTCCTATAGAATTTTATAATATTACATGATCGAATTTTTAAGCGGAAAATTTATCGTCGGATATATCTTCGAATTTAATACCGTTCAAGTCTAAAGGAGATCTATTCTAAAATGTTGTGCTAACTAGCGTGATAATCAGAGAACATGATTAGCTTTAAGAGTGCCAATTATCGTCATGCCAACACTTAGACTATTCATGTTATAATTTTAGGCAATGTGCAATAAAATAAATACGTATGTCAACGTGTAATTGATTTATTATCAATTTATTTATTTATAGCACTTTTTAGAACAAAATGAAACTCGTTTTGATCTTAAGCCAATGATAAGTGTCTTAACTTTTTTTTTATATTTTCTATGAAAATGAAAAAGCAATGAAAATGTATAAAAGCTTGTAAAACTTATTTGTTTATGTTCGCAGTGAATAGAGACCGCAGTATCAAGAGCAGGTGATCACGACCCAACGTCCGCAACCTATTTGGCGACGATATCGGTGTGAAGTGACAACGATTGGATACGTAGAATCATTGAATTTTTTTAAATTTAACTAGTCTCTAGCCCTACTCGGGAATACAAACTATTTTTTTTTATCTTTAAGAACAATAATTAAAATATAGACAACATACTTTATGGCAAAGTTTCCTTGTTTCTATAGATTTTCTAAATATCCTAATCAACGGGATCACTTGGCGACATGTACTATCAAAGAAAAAAATAATTATTGAAATTGGTACACAGTTAGTGAATTACATATAAATTTATGTGCTTTGTATAAATAATAAAATAGAGTCGTATTGAGGCTCTGTTTTTTAGAAGACACTTAAATATACACCACCTTATTATACTCAGCTCGAATATACCAAAAGAAAATAATACGATTCTAAAGCGATATTTGAGAATAGCCCCACTATCATGAGTGTTCGAGTGCCCGCAACCTACTTGGCGGCGATCTCAATGCAATAGCACGCTGACAGCTATGCGTTCTGTACGGTTATGTTCATTCCTTTTTATAACTATACCAGCTACCTTTATAGTTTTTTAACCCTAGAGAGATAATAAAGAATTGTACTAAAGAAAATTTCATAGAAAGCCTATATATAATACGGTGTTTAGCGAACGTTATAAAAGCTGTTAAGGTCATTGTTTATGTTAAAACTATTTACAACGTATCGATGTAACTGGGAATTATATAATCATAAACAACGATAAAATAAGTAAACTATACAAGTTACTATATATTTAAATAAAATACCTTTTTCATTCAGTAAAGTAGCGTTTATTTTTCATTAAAATACCGTGTAAAACGGAAACCTATGCAACAATCAAAATATGTTAAATTCGCATAACTCATCCTAAATTATACGATTCGTATCACGTTACAACGTACTTTTAGCACCTATGACCTCATTTTAAGAATAAGGTGGACCTCGATTTAAGTGAATAATATAGCTCGAAGCAATTTAGTTTTATTTATTTATTTATTAATGTACCAAAAAATAAATAATAAAAGATAAACATGAAATACAGTGTACAAGTGCTAACATATCTCTAACAAGAGATCTCCAGTAACCCTTGATAAAATGGAGATTATTTATAATAAAATACTGCGTAGGTCCTTTTCTTTCTAAAAAATAATTTAATAATGTGCAAATTTTTCATAATAACCCTTAAAATAGGAACTAGCAAAGAAGCTAAAATAAATGGCAAAAAGTCATTTAAAACCTTAATGAAAGGGCCAGGTCATTTGTCACTTTTATGTGTGTGCCTGAGCGGCATCTCAGTAAGTATGACAGAAATTTAGTTCGTTAAATGAGCGAATGATGTTGGCATCTTAATTGCGGTTCAGGTCTAAATATAATTTCATACCTTTTATATATTTATGTAGGTATACAGTAAATTCAAGCTTGGTAGATGAGATTAGAACATATTTTTATGATACAACGGGCTTAGAACTTAGAACTAATCACAAATCAAATCATCAATGATAACAGATCATTAGATGTGTAGAGTTTTTTTAAACATTTATTTAGAACGATTAATGAAACTTGACTAAATTTAATTTTGTTATGTGAAGTCTCAGAGAGTACAGTTTAGTTTAAGTGGCAACTCATTAATTGTGATGTGTGTGTGCAGCAGAACGTTGCTATTAAAACGTACAGGTGTGCCGTTGGTAGAGCTGTTGCATAGATCGATGGCGGAGAAGCATAAGAGAATGCCGACGACAAGAACTTTGAAAATAACAAAACAATTACAAAGTCAATTACTACTACTATCAACTACTACACGTATGTTTGACAATTAAATTCTAGTATCATGCTAATAACTTACCATTAATTCCCGTCTCAACTTGTCGAGCTCATGGGCTGAGGGCGGTGCGGGCTGGACCCTGCCTCGCCTTAACTCCTCCAGCTGCCTCGTCAGCTCTTCCACCTTCGCCACAGCAACAGATAGCTCCTTCTCTTTCTCATTGAACAGGGCTCGTATTGACTCGAGGTCACTTGCTAGAATAAAGAAAAAAATTGGATTAGGTTATGTGCAGATATAACTTATAAAATCCCATGGTCCCATGGTGTAGGATAGACAAAAAATAAGTACTACCTAAACTAAATAAAAGTATTTAATAAAAGTTCAGATACTAGTAATTCATAATTATGTTCAATCATGGTAAGTTATGTTTGAATGTATAAACTCAAACTCAACCTCATTTACTAAAAAAATTACTAAAAATAGTTACCATAATTTCATTTAAAAATGTTTTCACCATTCTATAGAACGTACAACATTTCTGTTACAAAAAATATAAAATAAACAAACACATAAATCGAGCAAATAAAATGCCGGTTTTTTTCTGAAATAAAATGTTTATTCAACATTATCTACCCGTGTTCTTGTCAACATTTTTTCGTAATAAAATCAAGTACTATGACGAATCTATTCGCAACGGAAAAAAGGTGTCGCCATTTTTAATTAAGTATAATTTTCAGCATTGAAAGCAATTTCAAGCAAAAAATGCTATTTCACTGTAAAAACAGCCAGCTGCGACCAATTTAAATGCTCCAAGGGAAATACCTCCGACCTTTCAATTACTGGAGACAATAAAGAGGGCTTCTATCTGTATGAAGCGTCGTCACAAGAACATAGCCTTTAACCAGACTTTTCATAAGCAGATTTCTATAGTATTAGAAAAGAAGTTCTCTTCCTTGTAAGTATCGTATGTGACACTTTTCAAACACGTGTTTCAATGTCAATACATTATAACGATATAGCTGTTCTGTTTCCTATTAGTTGTGGCAGAACCATGAGACTGAATGAAAACGCCGCGCCGTCTTGCGAATGATAGGGATCGTTAGATATATGCGATTGCATTCACCCTTATCTTATTACATGGATTTTATTGATAATACTTTAGCAATTTTCTTCTCAGTGAAAAAAGTAATTTCTTTTTAACTCGACTAAATCTACCGCTGATAGTGTTAAAGCAGCCTCTGTATTTTAACGCTATACCTATTTATAAAACATTTTTTTTACGAATATCTTTGCTAAATTTATTTGTGTCCAATGTACCTAGTTAAATAAATAAATAAATCCAAATTGTATTCAAATAGCTGTGCACAGATTGGTAGGACATTAATATTTTAAATTGGAAAAGTTGATCTTATTGCTTTAGGAGAATTAGTTAGATTAATAAAAAATATCTTTCCTTGAAAAAGTAGACACAGAATTCAAACCTTTGATCAATCAAGCGAGTTACATCTTCATATTACCCAATAAAATTGGAACTCTATAAAATTAAGTATCGATACAGTCTAGAATAACTTTCTTTAGAATAAAGTTAAGTTGAAATACATTTCATAATTTATATCTCAATTGGTTTTATTATTATAATAATAAGTAAAACTGTTCTTTTGACGAAACTTATCTATATTATTGCGATCACACATAAATATATGTTATAACAATTTACAGCAAGAAGTTTTCAACAAAAATACTCATACTTATTTGTATAGTTATTTTCGCACTCATTTAGCCAGTAAATTAATTTGAAATTCATATTCCTTTTATTAAATATTTAAACACTTTATAGCTTTATTTAAGGTACATTAAACGTTTGCCTAGGTATGAATTACCTAAATATTTCAGGTCTCTCAGTTATTACCGGAGCGAAATTCTTAATAAACTTGAATAATACGATGATAAAACAAAGGCTTGTTTCGCTAAGGCATCAAATAATACAGCTAGTTCGAAAATGTACCGTGACCCATGGTTATAGTCCCTTCTCCGTCCCCTAACACTTATTTATCGACCAATTCATCCTTATCTATGTGATTTAGTAAATAACATACTTATTTTATAAATCTACTTAAAGTAGCATCGTCTAAATTGAACAAAATATTTAAAATTTTACGAGACTGTTTCTCGTTCTGAAACAACTAATTAATATCAGCGAAATTCTTAACTATTCTTAACCTATCATTTAACCAAAAATAGAATAAAATAAACAGTTTACAATTTATAATATACATTCTATTGAATTGATATGCCAAAACACAAAACAAAATTTTGTTTATTTGAACTAAAATACGTATAAAAATTAAATGCATCCTATGCTTCGTATACTTCACATGCCTGGATGAAAATTCAATTAATAAAAATACGTAATGAACATAAAACAATCCGTTTTCCTGCCGGTATTTCGAAAAACAAACGTAATTGGTTTCCTAAGCATAAAAATTCATAAGCTTCAATCGGCCTTTTACACGTTATTTATAAAACCCTTAGCCCGTGTAAATAGCATTCGGATTCAAATATAAAATTTTATTAAATCCGTTCTTTTAGCGAAAACGGCCAAGTGTATAGAACACAACGATCTTAACCGATACCCCAGATTTAAATGAGGGAAAGAATCTCAAGGTTATGACGGGATAAATTCTGAGTAACAGTACTATATACCTCTTGCGGTTAAGGAAAATATTGGAATTAGAAACACAACAGTTCGCAGAAAAGCAGTGAAATAGATGAGGCTTCTTACTTGGATGTAGTGAATACCTTTGCCCAGCAGTGGAACAGATACCCATAGGTTTGTCATCGCCAAATTGAAAATTTTGAGATTTTAATTTAAAATTCCGGATAATTAAGACAAAACCAAGAAACAATAGTGTAATTGGAACGCTTTATAACATTGTTTTGTGTTAACCCAAGATGTTTCTTTAAAACTACCCGAAACAGAAACAGTCCCAGACACCTTAATAATAATTAGCCAAGTGCGTGTCGAGCCACGCGCATGAAGGGTTCCGTAGTTTTCCTCATAATATACGAACATT